>BGPR01003392.1:35870-60690 GCA_013235015.1 Araneus ventricosus | reverse complement strand
GAGAAGTTCAATCGAGATGCAGTACCTTAAATCTTGCGTAGATTCTATTTCAGCCAAATGTTGATGCATGTTTGGAATCACAATGACATCTATTCTTGTGTGCTGGGCATGCATATCTGAAACACATGGTAATTGTGCCATGGACTGGTTCAGGAATGAGGGAAACTATTTCTCTTCCATGGCTCTCGCGAATCACAGGAAATTTTGAAATTCCTCCTCCTAACTCATCTTTAACAATTTATCATAGCTACAAGTATCGTTGTTGGTATGATTAAAGTTGTCTCAACTGTTTTCAAAATCTTAATAATATTTATATAATTCTAGTACTTGAGACAATAGCAATAATTTTAAAATCAATAAATTTCATTTTAAAAATTTATTTTTAATGCTTAACCTATAGAATGAATGGAAAATGTATCGAATAAAGCCGGAACTTCAGCAGTTAAGAGTCGGTACTCCCTATACAGTCAATGTTAAATTGACCATTTTCTATGTACCTTTTCTCACAATCTGTTATAGATAAATATTTGAAATTTTTTATACAGTTTAAATAAATATTTATCTCTGAACTGAAGTGAAATTCTTACATAAAAATAGTTTGGTTTTCATTCTAAATTTTACCTAAATATCACTATGAATTTTTCAAAAAATGCCGTTTTCTAACACGAGATCAGCGCAATTAAGAAATGTTTTTTGAATATCAGAAAAACTTTCATATCAGAATATACATTTATGTGTATAAAATACTTAGTAAAAATTTCCAGAGCATATGTAATGTAGATTTAGAGGAAAAGATACACGTCAAAAATACCATTTTGAGTAATTCACATTAAAGGTAAAACTATTATGTTATATTAATCTGTTTATAATTTTTTAAAGTTTGTTTTAACTTACTTCTAATATGAACACGAGCAAAAGACTTAAATCGTTGGAAATGTCTTGAAATGTATATTTCAAATACATAAAAATAAAAAATAAAATTTGAAAGTATATCGTGTACTGACGTCCCTTAATAGTTTTAAGGGGCGGAGTTTGAAATCGAAGATGTTTCATCTTCCTAAACTAGCAAAATTATAGTTTTTCTTGAATATATTGTGAATTTCATTATATAATGATTTTTTGCAATTGGTTGGAATGTAGTTGTTTTTATAAGTTTCCTGGAAAGTAGAAAATATTATTTTTAAATATTCTGTAAGACAACGGAAAATCGTACTAGCTTGAGCGCTGAATACAAATACTTTAAGCAAATTTGAAATTTAAAGAGATTTCTAATTATTTTCTTATTCATAGTAACTACTTAAACCATGTCTAAATTATTTTTTAAATTTTATAACGAATTATATCCAAAGATTTAGTGTTTCTAATCACTATTATAATTAGCATGCATTCCTATCAATAATTTTCTCTCATGTGCATTGCCAAATAATGCTCCTTCATATGGAATCAAGATTCAGTTAAATTAAACCATTAATTAATTTCTGAAAATATTAAAATATTGTATTATAATAAAATACGCAAAAAAGTTCAAAATTTTAGAATTTTAACACATCTGGAGGTAAGTGAAAAACTGATTGCCAAAATTCTGTCTACAAACATACAAAGAAAGTCAAAAAAAACAAAGAAAGTCAAAAAAGGGCACATACTAAACTTCCAGTAAATATAAACATACTGACATTTTATAGATGATGGAAGTGTCTTTATTTTATAAAAATAATTTGAAAAATTTCGTTGAAGTAGAAAAATTTATCCTTGTCATATTACAGTTTAAGTAAAATTATTTTTTCAGGAATTCATTGTCATGTTCACTCCCTTCAAAACTTAAATCAGAATCAATAAAGTAAACAAGGTATACATATATATATCGCTTTTCAAAGTTAAACAATAAAACGATATGAATGAATATATGATTCTGTAATTTGCGTTCAGTTGCTGCCTACATACCTTTGAAATTTATTTGAATTGAACAGTGTTTTCGTATCTGCGACGTTTCCAATATTTTTCTTATAGCTCTTTTAAATTATATGTAAAATAAATAAATTGCAAAATAATATAAAAGAGATCGGTTTGTAGAAAATGCGCCATTGTTTTCCTTTGAAGTCATTGTTTTGAGTCTCAGAAAGCGTACATAGTATCAACGGCATTTGAAATTATTGTACAGAAATTGCAAAAGGAAATTTACTTTGAAACTAAAATTGAATTCTAGATTATTATATTGGTTTAGGAAAAATTGCTTCATAAATTACTTTAAATTTTCTTTCATTCGTGAAATCAATCTCATTTAAGTAGCGATTTACCATCTAATACGTGCCATCCGCTGCATTTGAAATTATTGTACAGAAATTGTAAAAAGCAATTCACTTTGGAGCTAAAATTGGATTCCAAATTATTATCGATCGCTTTATAAATTACTTCTAATTTTTTTTCTTTCTTGAAATCAATCTCATTTAAGTAGTGAGTTAGCATCTAAAGTATAGCTAGATTTTAGATGCTATGCCTAGTGAAGTTTGTCATACGTCTGCAACACCACTTAAATTGACAAAATTAAAATAATTAAAAATACAAACTAATTCCAACAGTACAAGGAACTATAAAATGGCCCCTAACTCTGAAACCCCCATAATAAATAGGTTACACAGTGTCATATGGACTCCCTTCTGAGGTTCTTAAAAATTTCGTAAAATTGTGGTCACTCACAATAATTATACTTATATAAGGTTACTTCTCTTTAATTTCATATTCAGTCTTGGCGTTTCCTATGAGTTTTTTATACAGTGGTGTACATAGTAATTGATACTGAGCATAAATACCTGGCACTGGTACTCATGTACACAAAACTATCTTGAGAACAGCACTACGAAAGGTGATATTAATTTTATATTCAAGAAAAGTATTTTTTTTTAATATTTGGTTTTAATTCATTGGAAAACAGAAAACTTTGAAAACTTATATTATTTAGTCTACATTAGTTTTTTTTTATTGGAGCTGAGTTTCGCATTATTCATTTCTCTAATTATGACAAGTAAAAATAACACTGAGAAAATATGACAAATCACTTAAATTTTACATTAAATTAGAGCTTTGTGCACAGAATGTAAATCAAATCAACAGCTGCTCATTTAAAAACATTTGAAAACAAGAGGCTCACTAGAAATAGAAATATTAATAAAGGAACTCTTTTAATTAAAAAAGTATAATTGACACAAGTTTTCAAACTGAAGCTGCATAGAAAAGAACTTAATTCTACCTAATTATTTTAATTATTTGTCTACAAGAATAACTATCAGTAACTTTGCATTGTTCTGTAACTCTAAATTAATGCATTCCGAAAAATATAAAACATGAAATATTTTTAACAAAGTCTCTTGCCACTTTTTTGTAATTTAAACCTTTATATGATTTTTAATTTTATCATAATTTTTGAAATCTTGTAACTGCTGTTCATGACCGTAGTTTTGATTAATTTCTCCGCCAGAAATTTATTTATGACAGTGTTTGCTTTAAATACGTAAGAATTTTGTTAACTTAATGGCTATTACATATTTTACGATCCCAAAAAATTGTACTGAAATTATTTTCATTTACAAAGATCTGAACGATGCGTATGCAGTACTCATTGCAGGTAATTAGGTCTGTAATTTATTGATATAAAATTTTCACAACATAATTTGCCTAAATTAATATGTGTATTTGAAGGATTGCATTTCTTAAACCATAAATCATTGAAATATTTTAATGTCTTTGAAGAGAAAATTAGCAGAGATGAGAAACAGTTTAAAGTAATCATCGTTTATTTTTAAACACATAGACGTTATTCAATTATAAGGACACAGACATGAAGATGTTTACAGGTACATAGTTAGAAGCACAGCCTTCTCTGTGGTTAGAAGTACATATAGAGTCTCTTACCGGCGAAGTAACGAAGTACATCAATGGAATCATGGGATACATGTGACGTAGGGACGTATCGCATCATAACATCATCGTACGTATGACATGATCACAATTGCTTGCGATTGGTTGAATATTAACTGAGGAGAAGGAAGGAAAGGAAACTGCATATTATTTCAGTAGTCTTTAATGCCTTATTTTAAATGATAACATTCGAAAATTCTCAACAACAGCAAAAAAATGAGCTTGATTAAATGCTGAAAAAATATTTATATCTGAAAACAGTCTTTTCGTATAATTTAATACCATATGAAATGGGAGAAAAATTCAAAATATTTTTAATTTAAATTTATGCTTTGTTTTATTTTTTGTTCATATTTATCATATAAAAACAAGATAAAATGGCAATAATAAAATATGTTAGTTAGAAGATTTAATGAAAGGCGATATAGATTTAACGTTTATTAGATTCTTCGGGCCGATGGCCGTCTTGCGTCAAAGCTTCGACCCCGCAATTCTCTAACCACGAATTCCAGACTTTGTTACTTAACCACCGCATAGCAGTATACAATGATGGCTCTTCATGGCACTGGAGCATCAATAAAGCTATTTTGCCAAAAAAAAATGTGTTTTGGATAAATAAAAAACATTGCTTATTCCATCTTATAAACACTTGGATGTGGTCAAAACCTATCAACTAATTTTATTTACCTGAATATAATTTCCCTCATACCTGTAGAAGATATTATTTGATATATTATTGCGAACCTTTAATGTCGCTTCCCAGCCATGATATTCCAATGGTTGGAAAGAGACATTTGCAGAGTTGTTTTGGATGCCGGGGAATGGAAGTCAATGACCCCGACCTTGGCGATAAATTTAGCACAAAATTAGGGTCTTCGAAAATACTAGCATTCTCGCTCTATCTATAATAGGAACGGAGTTATGAAGAATATCCGAGAGATTTCTATGTGACGTCACATCCTGTTGGAAGAGGGTATAAATACCAACCTACTCCCCCATTAACACAAAAATATTATATAATATTTGCACAGTGTTATACAATATTATGAACACCGAGGAACACCTAATACCTTAACAAAGTATTGTATGTATCAGTATTTTCGAGATACTAAATTTTCATAAATAATATAAAAACAATGTATTTTATAAAAATCTTCATTGTAACTCAGGATATCACTGGCTTTGAGGTTTTATTTTTACAAAACTCCCCTGGAACAATTTTTATTTAAGATGCTGAATATTATATGATACTATTCAATACAGTGAAAAAGATATTATGAGTTTTACATTTATCTGCATTGTTCAATATTTTAAGGTGAAGCTGTTCTTACCTTCAACGGATGGCAGCATGGTCATAATGTAATACTACATTTCTGAACGTTGGATCATATGCCCGAAAAAATATTTTACAAAATGTTCATTTGGTATTAAATAATGTTTACGCAATCATTTTGTTTTACTGTATATAAAAGGCGGGCGAGATCCAGCTACGGAACTTAACCATAAAACAGCTCTCACAAATGGATTATCTATCGTTCTGTGAAAAAAAATTGAGTGTTACTCTCATCGTAAAAATATGCACGTGATTTATTGTTGCGAATCTCGTATTTGATTTTCAATCAATACTGTAATTATAAATGTTAAAGGCGTCTCGTAATACATTGAAACAGGAGTAAATAAATTTCAATATTTTTAAAACTTTTCAAATATATTATTATAATTACTTTTAAACCTTATTGCGATAATTTATTAAATTAGCAAACTTAGAGATATAAGAGCTAAAATTGCTTCCTCTTTGACTTCAAATTTCATTTTTAATTCGAAATTAAAACGAAAAAGATAATTTAATGAAAAATATTCAGAATTAAATGGAAATGCACGTGAAATGTCGTACGCATCCGAACTCTGTAACACTATATTTTAATATCATCATTTACTCTTTAAACTGCTATTCTCGCTAGTCCATTGGTACGATGCCGGATTGGTAAGCAAAAGATCCCGGTTTCAAAGCTCGCAGTAAGTAGAGGTCTTCAAAAAATAACAAGCTATATTATCCAGAAGTCAGTACTTAGGAATTAAGTTATATTTATTTTTCCATGTTTCTGAAATGTATTTTTAAAATATTCAGTATAGTACAATATTATTAAATATTGTATAATATTATTCAGTGTAGAACAATATTATTAAATATTGTATAATATTATATAGCATTATATGGCAATACCCAATATCATGAAAAAAAACATTGGACAATATTGAAAAAGTCTTACGTTTTACACTGTTTCAATATTGGGAAAAATAGTGTATAATATTACTTTTGCGAAATTTATTATATTAGACAATATTATGTTCTACTTGGGTCAACAAGGAATTATTCTCTTTGGAGTCTTGTTCGCATTGAGAGTTGGACAGGTGTTAGAGGCTGAAAGCTATTCGTGCTATTACTATTATTATTAGTGATTTGCTGTCTATTTGTGTTGAAAATTTGTGTAAGTGCTGTTCATTTCGCGATACATTTTCTTCGAGTTTCTGAAATATTCGTTAAATAAAGCGTCATTTTCAGTTATCCAGCTTGTTGGATTGCTTTCAACACACACCCACTTGACGATTTTTTAACAATATAAAATATTTCGTCCTTTACCTAATTTTGTCTTCTCTGCTATCGTAGTCATTGTCTACTCATATTTCAATTAGTATATTTGTTATTTTAACTGTTTCGTAGATACGTGGAAAGTCTTTACTAACTTTTATAACTATTGCACGCATAACTATTGCCTTACCAACCTGATGATAAGAAGCTGTTATTAACTTGCACCCCCACCCTCTCTCAATACATAATCATCTCCATCACTTGCTGTCACATAACAACGATATAAAAATGAACAGAAACACATGCACCATTCACATACTTCTGACGAATTATAGAACCCAGTTTAATTTCCTACTCAGTTTTTATTTCTAACTAACCAAATTTCATTTGAAAAGTTACTACACATAAATGTTAAAATTTACTCATATTTCAGCAGACTTCAAAAATTGAAGTTACAAAAAACGACGGTTCTTTCCTAAAAATTTTATAAAATAAATAAGGAACAAAGATTTCTAGGTAGAATCTATTTATTGAATTTTTTTCTATTTTTAAATAAAGATACGAGAAAGCATTCCGGGATTTACCAGTGTAACTTGGACCCACAAAACATTCTTAGAATCCCTTAAGTAACAAGGAGTGTAAAAAACAAGATGAAAAACTCTTTTCTCATCTTGTTTTGGTTCAATTCAGCTCTTTGAAGTCTTCATATATTTCTGAACAAACCTTTCTTCGAATAAAATGTGAAAAAATAGATTCCTTTTTGGTGTAGAGAAAAGTTATTTCGATACCAAGGCCCTTTTTCGAAAACAAATATACTTTGAAGTGCACCAGTATGAAACGGATATGATTTGTCAAAGAAATAGAAAGACAGCGAGATAATCCAATAGTATCTGATTCCACTGATATATTTTTACTTAAAATGTTGAGTTTTGGTTACCAAAGATATGAACAGTATGTTACTGGTTTAATATCCAAGATTGTTTACTTTGTGACAATAGTAATATGATTGTGATGTCACATGAATTAATTCCATTCTAAAAATAAATAAATTTATTTTCATCGTTTTAATCACTAGAATGATTTATTCAACTTAGTTAAAACGCGAATCTGTTGATGCAAGAAATAGTTTTAATGAACAATATGTTTATAAAACAAGCAAAAAGAAATGTTTGTCATTCTTAAAATTATTTCTCAAACAAAATAGTAATACCAAACTTTACCATATTAGAAATCTGTATGAAGACTAATTTTCTTTCTCTTTCAGAAAACTAACTCTCTTTTTAACCCATTGTCCCTTCATTTTTTTTCTCTCATTCAAATCTACACAAACGTTTTCATTACTTAACACTCTAACCGAATTATCGGCCATTTTGATCGGTAAAGCACTTGTTAAGTAAACGTGTTTTGAAAAAAAAAATTCTGGTTACAGGTTGATTATAATAAGAATCACAAAGATTTGAGCTTTTATGTTTTAGAGTTTTAATACCTGAGAGATCAATAGTGTAAATTAATGCTTTATTGAAATATGCATCTTGCAGATTTTAAAAAGGATCAAGCATTTTAGTGGATAAACTATTAGATTTTTTTATTCGTTTTTCCTTTCTTTAAATAAAGTAGATGAAAGAAAAAATGTAGCAATTTCAGCACGACTCTTAATAACTTCATTATAAACAGTGGAGATTTGTAATAAAATTTTGAAAATAAGTATATTTTTGGTTATCTTTCTACTTTTTTATGAATCATACTAAGAACAAAACAAGGTTCCGAAACCTTTATGAAATGCTTAAATACGAATCCATACCAAAGCATGTATAAAAGAATTTTCCTTAAATTTTTCCTAATTTATTTTCTAGAATCTTTCAATTTATGCACAATTTCTTCTTCAATGTCCCGATTAGGGAATTAAGGAATTGCGACTGCTTTTACATTTACGAAAGGGAGAAATTCTGAAGTATTTCATAAGCAAATTTAATTTTCTTGTTTTTCTGTAAGTAATTAATCTCTTACTTTCAAAGCATTATTTCAGATAAGGAATATTGGAAGACGAAGCAAACACGGTATTAGAAATTCAATTCCATTTAATAAATTTAATAATATCGCTAGAATATTCTTAAATTCTTACGTATTTTTTTCATAAAGTGAAATTATTTGAGTTAAATTATTGTAAAAAAATTCTTAAATAATAAGTGCTTAATTTGTTCCAATTAATTTTTTCGTGCATTCATTCTTCTAGAAATTATATGTGCTTTTAAATTTCTTTCTTTCACTTTCAAATATTTGAAATGATACTCGTCCATGAAAAAGTATTTATAGAATTGAAACATACGCGAAATAATTTCGTGAAACTACACAACTCTATCACTTTTCAAAAAAATTGAAAAAGTCATGAAAAATTCTAGTGACAACTTAATCATAATCTATCGTATTTATTAATTACCTAATTAAAATCAGATAAAAATTAAGGTTACGTTTCAAAATCAAAATTGGTAAACAGGTCCAAGAGTTACCATGCCTCTTAACTACTCATTTCATAACAAGAACTCGGTCGAATATTAATTCTTTAAAAGGTAGTTAAGAAGAATGCACTCGAAGGAAATGGCAAAATTCCTAATGACTAACCTGCCTTATAAATTATAGCTCGAATATTCCCATACCAGAATGCATCTTTATTTAAAGATATGAAGCCCTTCCAAAGTTAAGTACTACATGCAGAATTTCAAGAACCAGCCATTGGTAGTCAACATTATTGCGTATATATTGCTCAGTGACCATAAATCCAAACGAAACGAAATTTTTAAAAGTGCCAGGAGAAATGCCGCCGCGTAAAGTGTCAACCGGAATTCCTAGCGACATCTTTAAAACCGTCTCCAAGGATCGTTTGTATAATAGGGCCGTTCAACCGTCACTTTAAGTGACACCTTGATTGCGATTGACTTAAAATACGTGAAGCGCGAAAAGAGATTCCGGTAAAATTAACTGTAAATAGTGAGAAGGCAGAAGATGGTATCTTTTTAAGCGTCTCTTATGGGCTTCCTTTTCTCTCTTATTCGTTTTTAAAAGAACAAACTTGTTTTCGGATTTATTGTGGTTTAAGTTACTACTGAAGGTACTGAGGCGTTTCGCCCAACTAATATAAATAAATGTTAGCTAATATTAAGAAATGTTAGCTGATATTAACAAATTAAAATGGAGTTTCTTAAAGCTTTTCTTGTAATAATCCTATAGTTTTTCTCCAATTATTTAATTACTGTACGTAATGTCTTGTGTTTAACACCATTATTCTATTTTTGATGTCTGTTTTTTTTAATTATTTTATTGGATTGAACCTCCGCTGCAAAAATAGTTAATTAACAAATTTTATATTTAAATTAATTTATTTAGACATAGTATGTTTCATTATTCTAAGGCATAATTAATGTTTTGTTATCCGAAAACCCTATAAAATATGTAATTTGAATCTAATAAAAACAATGAATCACTACATTAGTAAAAAAAAAACAATAAAAGCCCCGTTGGTTTTACCCTTAACTTTGTCTTTAGTAGTATCAGTTTCCTCCTTGATTCCAACAAAAACCCATCCTAGCAACTAAATGTGTGGAAAATGAAACCATTGTCCCTTGTTTCCACATTGCAGTTTAGAAATTCGATTATCAGATCAAATGTCCTTCTCCATGTGCTAAGATTTAATTGAAATAAATTCATATAATTTCCCTATTATGTGACACACGCCACTGCGCGTGGCATCTAAAATGATATAATACATTTATGTTATGATCGCACCTCACATCGTTTTTGTTATCGCAATATGCTTGATGGATTCCAAAATTAATCTGGCGAATCTGGAAGACCTTACACCCTCTTGGGTAGGCTAGGCCGGGGAGGGTTGTTAATGAATAAATAAAAAAATATGCAAGACACATTTAATATGCCTCAACTGAGTATGAAATTCCCCCATTTCGATGTATGTCTCCAGCATCAAATTCGAAAAGGTGCATTAGTACTCAATCTGTTAATCGGAACATTAACTCTTATTCAACTCGTTTCACAATGGGGACGTTTTTTCGTGGTTACAATACGCAGCTCTTAAAGATCTTCACGGCGAAATAAATTATCATATCCATTAGAGTTGACTTCTTGACGAAATTTCGTCACACCCTGTCAACAGGTTAATAAACCAACACCAAGTAAGTGAAGAAAAAGAAAAAAATTAAGAATGAACTTATTTTGTTTATTTTATGTTATCTATTTAAGAATTACTGACTCAAACTCATGACTGGCACGATGTCGTCCTGGTTGTATGCTGAAATCCCCGATTTCTTCCCGGGAAAAACGCTGATTTCCCCGATTTCCTCCCGGGACGCATGAAGAAATAAATGTTATTAACTTCGATAAATATGATCGATTGCTACAATAGATAAACTTTAATTCAAACTTATTCAAAAGTTTATATTTTTTTGTCATTTCTCTAAAATTCCGAAATATCACAGAATACGTATGTGGTGTATTTCCAAAACTGTTAAAACCCGATTGGAGAAAACTAGTTCTATAAAATATTCACCTTACGTTGGATTCATCATTGGTTCCATTATTTCTTATATTAAAGTGTTTTGAGTAATAACGTGACAAAAAAACGAATTTCACAATTCCGTCCTCATCTTGGATACAAATTGGAAAAAAAGTCTGACAAAAAAATATGTAAATTGCTTTATCCCTTAGGCTCTAACAGGCATTACATCACGTTTCATCTTGAATCAGATTTTAGTTTGTGTGAATATAGCGGAAAATTTGTATACAAATAAATTTTTCTTGCATTGAAAACATGACAGGAATGAATTATCCAGTGAAAATTTTCCAAAACACGAGAAATAATTCAGGTCTTTGAAAGTGGATGCAGGAATCTATTTGAAGAAAACATGTTTTCAACAATTGTTTGTATCAATTGAAGCATATAAATTTTTGAGGTAGAAATTTGAGTTTAGATGATGTCTCTTTTCAAATGTGTTTCATTTAGTCTTTGAGAAACATATTATAATTTATTTGTGTTTTCCAGAATTTTGCGGTATAAGCTCATTAAGAGCTTTATTCTTTACAACTTTGACTTAAAATTTTATGTCGACTCTAATTCGATACATTCTCTTTGAAAATTAAATAATAATGGGGGAGTCAAAAGACATACCTCGATTTCAAAGCCATCCTGGTAATTGCTGCATTTATCTGGAAAATATATAATGCAATGTTCAATAAGTAATGCATTCAGATTCTGAATGCCAGTATCACAGATCGTCGACATACTCTCCTTTTTGACCTAGCGAAGCGATTACCGTCTTACTAGAACTTATACCGAAAATAGAAACAAGAGCAAAAGCATCTGACATCAAAATACCGAAACATAAGAGGCTTACTATCTCACTTTGAACAAAATTAATCCTTTTGATATTTAATGGAATAGTTAAGAAGAATGCTGCAGCTTTTCCTAAATGCAGCTGAAATGGAAAGAACCTAATAATGCCATTTTATATAAACTATTTATTTATCAATACCATTAACACATAATACTATCAGCACGATTAACTACTTTGTAATATTATGTAACTGCAGAATTAATGCATTCTTAAAAATATGAAACATAAAAACATTATAACAAAATCCTTTACCTTTTAAATAACATTTAAAATAGGCAATCGTGAATTTAATTTTTGTTCCATTATAATATTATGCAATCTATAAACATCTGTAGATGACATTGTTTGTCCTGTATTTCTTCTCGGAAAATTAATTATATCTGTTTTTATTTAAATATGGGCAAATGTAGTTAAGTAAGTAGCTCTTATATGTTGTAAATTCCCAAATGTTGAAACTAAAATTATTTTCATTCTGAATAGGCCTGAAAATGTGGGCTTTTTTATTTAACTAAATTATGGCTGTAATTCAATGTTACGAGTTCGACTAATAGGGAATACTTACAGTCGTCTTCTAATAATCCTTGCATTATTCAGCTCCTGGTATATTATTTAATTTCTTACATAAAAGGATTGCATTGAAAGTTCTAAACAAAAGAAAAAAAATACTTTTCATTAAATGCTGAAGAGAAAGTCACATAATACAAGGCGTCCGAGAATTGTTGGACACTTTTCAAAAATTAACTACAAGAAACTAATATTGTTTCAACTACGATTTTTTAAAAATGAGAGCGCATTTTAAAACGTTTTTTTTTCAGATAGGTAACACACCGTTTCGGTGGTCCAGGGGATCGTAAATTACTAAAAATCAAAAATTTGTTTTAAGCCATTATCTACGAAACTACTAAAACTGGAAGAAAAATAAGATCATGTATTTCTAGGGAATTCTACGCTCTTTAATTTGTTGATTCGCATGTAGTGTGAAATATTTCGACATATTCAAGAAAACTAGAAAACGAAACCATATTAAGCGCATCGGCTTCTGCTGAACGGTAGCCATTGAGAAGGGAAACCTGTCACCGGTGACTGAAACTGAACTATCTAATTAGATTACCCCTTCTCTGCTATCTCTTAGCTATATTAGAGAAGGGGACATCGAATTTGATAGTTGGACCTATGTGCTACCTATCTGAAAAAAAAAATTTTTAAATGCGCTCTCAATTAAAAAAATCGTAGTTGAATTATTATTAGATTTTTTCATTAATTTTTGAAATGCGTCCAACAATTCTCGTACACCCTGCATTATAATGTACGATATTCAAATCTAGTTAATTTCAAAGCAACTGTAGCTCCTTAAAACTGAATGGGAAAAAAGAATAATCAGTTCTGAGTTTAAATTTTAAAGTTTTTTATAGTGTATAAACAAAGGAAAAATCCATCATAAAAGATGATAACTCAACGATATTACATTTTGATAAGGCAATAATAACATTTGAGCTGATGTTCCATTTCTTAAACTTTAACGCAATATCAATTTAAAACTTTTATTTCCCACAGATTTGGCTTTTAGTCCGCTTATGTGGCCATGTGAACGTGGATATACGTATGTATGAAAACTAAACATATAAACAAGTATGGCTATCTAAGTTGGTTTTAAACTTTTCTTGCTATTTTTGAAATACAACGCCATCTATGGGCAAAATTAAGATCTAAGTTTTTTTATCAGTTGGAAAAAACATGTTTCATCATGAGAAGAATTTTAATGCAAACAGCACTCCCGTATGCCAACTTCTTATTTTATATTCAATTTTAAAATGTTCGAAGGACATTTGGACCACCTGTATTTCTTAGTAACCAGATAGTAGATTTTACGACCAAATGAGCAACACAACCCTTCCTTTTCTGAAAATTCTATTTCAACGTATCGCTTCAATACCCATTTCAAAAACATGTATAAATACCACATCTTTGAGATACCCCCTGAAATATCTAGATCTTTCGGAATACTCAAGCTCAAGTCAATCGTAGAAAGATAAACTACAAAATAGGGTATGCCAAGGAAAAGATTGCCCTTTCTTTCCAAATTCGTAATAAGATCTCATTTATGTTCCCCATGGTGTCGCACTTTTACTGATTTTAGAAGCAAATAAAACGTCGTAAAAAAGGCTACTACTTCTGCAATAATCTCTTAGAGAAAACTTGCACTCTCTCTAAACGAGGTTTCGTTGTTTTCGATCGTTACCTTGATCGTGACTGCCACAGAATAATCAACTGCAGCTCCTCTGTCAGCCAAAACCCACGGGTTTCTATATGGAATATTCCGCTCCATGTAATTCTTGAGAAAAGAGTTGGATACTCTTTGTTTGGATATCGTTATTTGAAAGCCATTGAGTGAGAGACACGAATCTTCTTGTTGGAAGTGTTTAAGGTAAATCGCTCGAAAGTACGTGGATTTATCTCAGCTCGTTTCTGAAGAGAGTGATTTCGATCTGTCTTATTGCAGAGGTATAAAGTAATCGAAAATTTATTGCGTCGATTGTAGATGACGCGCATCAAATCTGTGTTTCCTTTTTCTTCAGGCTTTTCTTTCCATACGGTGCACAGATACGCAAACAGAATACACTTAGAAAAGCAGTATTATTGCCACTTCATTATTTTTGCCTTCGAATATAAAAGATTTTCTTCGTGACATTATAAAGCTAAAAGGAAGGAGAACCTTCCATTTGTAATCAAATATTGGTTTGCATTGATTCTGTTTATATAATAATCTGTCTCAGTCTTTTTCCATTATTCGATATGAAGTTTGTCTTTTAAGCATATGCTTTGAGGGAAAACAAAAATTAATAATAGAGAGCTTTATTATATTTATATTAAAGAGTATTAATTATGCGTATCCTATCATGTTCTTATCAAGATAATGTCAAACACTTATATCTTTTTTGGGATCTTATCATTAATTTCAAAGGGGATCAGTGCGTGGTATTGAATGAATAAGTAAATTAACTTATTGAACGAGCCTTAATAAGTCGTCTTATATTATTTCAAGCTTATTTATATAAATTGCAAAATAAAGGAATACATGACGGATTATATGTTTTTTTGAAAGGAAACTATACTTCATGGTATTGAACAATGTAGAACTATGTATAACAGACACTGATTTTTATGCATGGGTACACAACAAACTTCATGTTTGCTTTTAATACATGAATCGTAATATCTTAAAAATGACAAATGAAAATACAAAAAAATGACAAAAAGCTCTCATCAAATGTGTCGCTAAAATTTTTATGAGGTTGATTTAGAAGAAAATTAAATGGTACAACTGAATGAAATATAATTAAGATAAACTGAAACTTACCTCATAAAAATAAATAAATCTAAAATATACATTACATGGAACTAGATGCACATAAAAAACAGTTTTCACGGATTCCTAAAATGTTTTCTATTTTATGCATAAATTACTAAATTTAGAAATTACCACTAACGATTTCAGACTTCAAAAATGAAATCCTGAATTTTCGTAGAACCTCCACTTATAAAGATGATTGATTGTTTTGATGGTTCGTATAAATATCTTAATTATTTTTTAAAATCCGTTCATTCACTGTTGAAAGTTAACACAAATTATAAATCTCCCTGTTAAGCTTCTTTGGTTGAAATGCTCGCATCATGATATGAGTATATGAATTTTAAGTGTAAGACTTTGTGCATCAGTTAATATGAAGAACACCACCAAACCTTAACAAAAATTGCCGAGTCTGAAAATGCAAACACTGCTCTTAATGTCGACTCGTCTTATCCTTGATAAGTGAGATATCTTCACTAAAAATTTCTCTTATTTAGAAAGTTTCTATCTGGACAGGAGATGATACAAGGTTTTTTCTTCACGACATTTTTTGTCCCTTTTTAAGCAATTGAACATCTCTTTATGACTTTCTAAAAGAGCGTTGAGCTTTCCTTTTTTACTTTTTTTATTATTTTTTCCTGTCTATAATTTTTTTCTTGAGCTAGAAGTTTTCCAGGTCGAAAAATGTATTGCTTCTGGTAAATGCCAGATGTTTAACGCTAGAGAAATTCATTTTAGTGACAGTTTTTAAAGTCCGTATGTTGCTTTCTCGTTCTTTGCTTTTTCTCCCCCTCATACGGAAACGTTTCATCTTCTTTCCTGTTACTGAGAAGCGATCAAATGACTCAAATGACAGATGACTCAAAGAAGTCGTGTGTTTTTCCTGAAAATACTTCATCTTTACGTCTATTTAAATTACTCAGTTCGTCAATCTGTAAATAGATAATTCAGGTTTAAAAGCAATTTCTAATTTCCTACTATAAAATAACGATTCTTATCAATTAATTTCTTACCATGCTTACTTTAACTCTATCGATACAGGAACGTTCCAAACGTCCCTTCAAGCAAAAGACGGTGGCCGCCCGAATCTTACTGTGCAATTACCAGATGAGTTTTGGGAAACAGGGTCCCTTTATTCCAATGGTCTTAGGAATCAGAGGTTTAACTAATTGATTTATGGAGCAGAATTTTCAAAATCTTCCAAGTAAATATACATAACATTATTCACTAAATAATGGAATATTTACAATCATAATTGAAGAAAATCAAGACAAATGTAGTAAAAGTAAGGATTATAGAACTCCCGTAAATTTTTTTGCATTAAGTTTCTTAAATTGCGCAATATTAAATTTGTATTTGAATCTGAAAGTAGTTTACGCCTTTTATAAAATTCTTGTAAAAAGAATTCTAGAAGAAATAATATTCAAATTTTTTTCTCGTTATATATTGCCTGAAAATTCCAAATTTTCTGACTAAAATAATCTTATTTCAATAAAAAAAAGATTTTTTTAAATAATGTACTACTTTTTTCTGGAATTCCTAAATTTAAACTCCTAATTCTTTAACTCAATTAACGTCAAAATTTCGAATATACATTTACGTGCTTAAAAAGTTTCTAAAAGAGTAAACAGAATTTTTTAAATTATAAAATGATTAAAATAATACTCTTATGAGATATTTTAAGGAATGTGAATTAATTCACATAGTATCCCCCGTCTATGCAAAATTTCTATCGTTTTCTTGCTGCCTATGGAATCTGCAAAATAATATAAAAAATATCAATTAAAGAAAGATTTGAGAAAGAATTTTTTGTAAAAATACGTTTATGAGTTGTTTAGAAAAGTTATTATGATACTTTGAAGCTGGTCTAAATTCGATTAGAAATTAATTTTGACACATTTAATTTGAATATCGACATTCCTTCTTGTGTGGCAGACACACATAAATGAAATATACATCTATTTCAATACGGATTATTTCCGAAACGATGTTCATGATCTTCCAGTGCTCTCAATCGCTATAGGAAAAATTGAGAATACTTTTGCAATTCATTGCATTTTCCGATGCAATCGTAGTTGCCTAAACGTAGCAATATCACCGATATCTAAAATCTCAATATGTTTCTATATACTATTGAAACTGAACGCAATAGGAAGACTTTGCAATACCAATAGTTTGCTTGATAGAAATGCCTGTTAAACATTCTCTCTAGGAGATAAATTGAGAGTGCCTTGGAAATAGGCATTGAAAGGAGCTGAAACTCCATTCAAACTATTTGAAGAGAAAATAACCGAAGTTCCTTTTTCCTGAACTATTAACACATTCAACTATCATCGTTATAGATCCTGATGTAAGTGTTGTGTGCTTCACTATACACTGACTATTTACAAATTACAGAAACTGAGTGATTACTAAATGTATAGTGCAAAAATGTGTACGTTTTTTAATAAAAAAGGAGACTTTAACAGGAATCTTTCATTTTCCAATATGCTATAGATTTCACAATTAAAATTGCAGAATATATCTAGGGTATTTAGAGGTTTTAGAAGCCTAGGTTATTTAGAGGTTTTAGATCTAGGTTTTGATGACATGAGTAATAAGCAATACCTAATACCAATAGTGAATCTTCAATTCAAACTCCAGCAATACAGCAAAACATACGTCTCAAAGGTTTACAATAAATATTTCTTCACAAAACTGTTCATATTTCGAGAGCAAAATTTTTTACCTTCCAAGCAAAATGTCAATTAATAGTATTAAATCGATAATATGTTATGTCCAACCTCATCATCTGTCATTAAAACTATTTATAATTGAATATACGATGTTACAATTGAATATACTATCATTTATTTCGGATAATTATTTTCATAGTTATCCCCAGAAAGCAACAAAATTTAGAAACTATTCAGAATAACACTGTCATCAGTGGAAAAAGTAATCTGAATGAATATCTGAGGATTTTTTTTCTGATGCCCATTGAGAACGCTTTTTGCCATAACACAAGGGCAAAATCATTTTGAACATAAGATTGGTATGGTATATATGTTGAGGTATTCAAAAAATTAGAGGGAATTTTATTGCAAAGCTTATTGATAGCATAGAGGGATTAACAGGAAATATGAAAACTCATCTCAAAGGAACACCATTCTATTGATCTAGGTATTCAATAGTAACAAACACCCCCCCCCCCCCCAAATCATAATGGTCTCACTGGTCGAAAATCTCAGTCATTACAAGTTACTCTCCAGAGCTATGTACATGATTATCATTTGCATTCAACCAGACTTAATTCAAGTGTGGATATTTCTATGAAGGAAGAAAAGTTATTTTTTATGAAATATCTTTAATTCCAGTATGAGTTAAAAGAAACTAAATAAAAATCATGTGCCCGCAAATCCATCTGCTACTAACGCAATGAACAAAATTTTCAAAGCTACTTAATTTTGACCTTAATCAGAAGCATTTGCTTTTGTTTAGGCTCATTCGCAATTTTAAAATCAGAAGAAAATCAAATAAAAGGTAGGAGGAAGGCCTTACTTAAAACGGAAAACTAAACATTAGGTTCAATTGCTATTTTAGCAAAAGCTATATTCAAAACAAAATGATCTCTTACTTTTCAAATTACTTTCTAGAAGAATTGAAGATTGATAAGTTTCCGTGGAATTATTAAACGTAATAAATTTAATTTATTAAAAATGCATTATCAAAAAGTTAGGTAGATGATATTGTTTAAAAGAACACTTTATATCAAAAACATGTTCTCCACAGAACGAGAAAACCATATCTTTCAGAAAATTTTGCCCAGAAGTATAAAATTAGATCAAAATGTCTATTACGAAAAGTTCTTATTTTTTCGGATATTTCGTAGTATTATTTCTTCATAAAATTTGCGATTCTGAGAATATAATAAATTTACCACATATCAGCAGTGTTCTAAGTAAATTTAGATTAGTTATAATATGCCAGTTTAAAAAACAACGTGAAACTATGTTTCAAGTATTATAAATGACATCGTTGAAATCTGGGAAAAGTTATCATTATTTGAACTCCGATAACTATATAAAATTTTTCCAAGGAGAAACTTAAATTGTGATTTCTTTTTCGTCCTTTCTTTATATGCTATTGAAGCAGTAATACCAAGAAAGAAACTACTTAAATTTAGTAGGGGATAAATCTTTTTGTACTTAATCCATCAGCAAATAGAAAGTATTTTTCCTTTAATCAACCAAAAACTTCGCTTACATATGCTTATATAATGCATATTAGTCTTATAATTTTTTCATTATTTATCTACTATTTTACATTTATCAATCTTTGCTAAAATAATTTCCAGAATTGTCTCGTGTTTTTGAAAACATTGTTTGAACGTAAACATATGTCAAAATACTTCATCATCCTTAATCCTGGAAAGAATGTAAAATATCAGGTAAATATTGATCTTTAACAATATTTAACCTTAATTATTCTACTATGAAGGAGTCTATTTAAATTAATGAAACGCCGAAGGACTTATTTACCTTGTAGCTTTTTTTAAAAAAAATACTAAATTGTTTTCCTCTCAGTTATTACTATGTTGACAGGAATTTTAAATTCAAATAAATCTTAGAAGGCATAATAATGAGTTTATTTTTCGCATATTATCGTTGGCTCTCATTGGACAGCTTTTTTTCAGTTGTATTATTAGCTACGACAACTGCATATTTATGTTATGTCTACGATTATTTCCAAAGCAATTATATTTTAAGTCTCAATATTAGGAAAAGACTTCTGTAATCTGATTTCCTAACATGTTTTTTTTAATCAAAAATCGGTGCGTTTAAAAAATACCCTGCTTAATAATTTCTTTCTATTGCTTTTTTCTAATTATAAAAATTATTCCCTTCATAAAATGTGCAGATATTTTAGTTGCCATTGAAATTGTTAAGTTCTGTTTCCAGAAAACTTTAAGAAATAATGCATAATTTGATTTTTTTTAATGAAACAGATAGAGGAAATTATTTATCGATTTTCAAATTCACGTATTATAAGTACAAATTCCTTGAAACAATTCTTTATAAAACATTTCTTTTATTGTATAAAAACTTTTATTTTGTAAAAAATAAATTAAAAATTTAACTAAAGTGATAGTTTGTGACGTTCATTATCATCAGCTACCATGGCATCAAGCTGTCAACTCATTTCTTATGCAGCAACCTTAAGAAGATCAGCAACTGTAACTCATTCTTCAACCCGCACTATATATATTCTATTTTTCTCTTGTGTCGACAGTGTAAGCAATGTCATGAGTGCATAAGCATTAAGTAATGTCAAAGTAATAGTATTTGTTTGTGTTGTGTTTTAAAGTGGATCGTTCAAATGTTGTTGTTAAATAAACGTTAATTTTTAGTTAGCTTCTGTGTGTTCAGTTAGCCACTAAAGTCTACAAGTTCAGATATATTTAAACTCTAAAATCTCTCTTTTTTTCATTATTCAATCTATAATTTTAAGGATATTAATTTTGTGCATTTAGAATTTTTTAAAAGCATTTTTTAGAAATTTCTTACTTGATAGAGGTCAAAAGAGACCGACGATAATTATTTAAAAGAACAAAAATTCTTATTAGAATTGTAAAATTCTACAGCAAGTAATGCCTTCCCTATTAGCACGAAATATTCTACAATATTCATACGATATCTTTACGATGTTGTGCGGCATACCATAGCAACATTGGGGAGATATAGTAAAATATTTTGTGCTAATAGGGTTAGAAATTTCAATAGTAACTTTAAAGAAAACATGACGAATCACAATACAGCAGAAGCCGTATTTATCCTCAGAAAACTGAAAAAGAAAGGAAAATAAGCTCCACAGGAGACTCTTTAAAAGTTATTATCTTCTGTCGTCGCACTATTTACAGTTAATTTTCCGGAATATGTTTCCACGCCTCATGTATTTTAAGTCAATCGTAAGCAAGGTGAGATACTTAAAGAGGCGGTCGAACGATCTCATTATACGAACGATCCTTGGAGATGATTTTAAAATGCGGCGCTTGAAAATCGAAAGAGGCAATTTATGGAGTGGAATGTCTCGTCGCAATTTTTGATTTCGTTTAGCTCCGGTTTATGATCACTGAGCGATAACCCCGGTATAATAGTGACTACAAATGTTTGGTTCTCATGCAGTACTGAAGTCTTGAGGTCGTTATTTGATGTAAATGGATCTAGATATGCTCTGTTTGGAGAATATGTGAATTTTAAATTTTGTGACATGGGCTTTATTCTGAATTTAATCACATCACTGTGGATTCATCTTTTTTAATTTTCCCATAATGCTATATCAAACTGCCTCATTTGTTTTAGGAATAGGTGGTGAAGACGCAAGTTTAATCATGGGTATGCTAATCTGTTTAAATCTTAATTTGTCTAAACAAATTAAGATTTAAAAGATTTTATCTCATTATTATTGTTATGTAGTTAATGAAAAATCCAGGAATTCTTAAAAGTTGTTGCTTTCTCAAAGCTATGGATGGCGAAAATGAGTGTTTATTCACAAATTTTGTTTTGAGTATGAATTTTATTTCTCAATAGACATGAGAAAAGTGAAAGAAATCCGAAATTGCGAAAGATTCGTTCCTTTTCCAGTTATGTTCACTTATGCGGAAGCTTAATATATAATTTCCTGAATCTGCTCATCAAATGAATATCAGAAAATCACATATAGAAATTTTCTTGCTGTACTCATTTTTACTGAAAAATATTTTATGCCTATTAAAGTTCAAGAATTTTGTAATAGGTGGAATTTTTCATTTAAAAGGTCGGTAACTGCTCTGAAAAGTGTCTTGGCACATGAGGAAGCCAGCACCAAACTTCGAACAAGAATTGCTGAAAAGAGTTGCCAATAACCTCTCCAGGCAAAAATATTCATAGGACACTGAATTTCATCAGTGAAAACTGAGATTTCTTCCGACTCTCCTAGCCTTCAACTACCTCGCGAGCTCAATCAACGAGTTCCAAATGACTAGACTCCAAAGCTCTGCAATGACTAGAAGCTCAAAAAGCCTCCTTTCAAAATTTGTGCAAAATATGATTGAGATTGTGTTTCCAGTGAGAGAACATGACGTGCCTCTGAAATTAAGTGTCTCGCAGTCAACAACAAAGGAAAAAACCAACACGAAATTGTATAGTAGTGTAAATATCTGTACTGCATATAGTGTGAATAACTGTTTATTTTAAATAAAATTCTCGAATCTTGTCTATCAAACTGTTCAGAGACAGGAATGGTCAAGGGTACGGGGTGTAAGAGACGGCCATCTGTTCTGTGATTGCCGTGCAATTAAATTTGTCTAATACTGGATTTAATTTCAGTTTTCATTAATCTTAACAAAGCAAATTAAATCTAAATTAATTAAACCAATTATGTAATACTTTTTAAAATTTATGCTGATAAATTAATATTCATTTTAAATAGCATGTTCAATTCGAATCATTAATAAAAAAAATAACGGGAGGCTGCCTTTTTTAAACAGCCGCTGATGTTAAAAGCGTAGGACTACGTTACCCCTGTGACTCTTTTGTTTCTCGAAGTTACTTTCAATTCTCTTTTGTTTCTCTAAATTTCTAATGTATGGAAAATTTGCGAAATAAAATGAAACTAAGGTAACAATGAAAATTGTTTTATTTCTTAATAAATTATATTACAATGTCAATTCTTTTGTTTTATATTCTTCAATCGTGCGTGGATATGTTACAATTCTGTGTAGGATCGGTCGATGATATGAAAAGTAGCATACATAATTTAATAATTCGGGACTAATATTTCTTGTAAAAGTTGAATCAATATATGAATTCCCCAGAGTGCTAGGAAAATTTTTTGGCACTATGTTCAAATCAAAATGCTTCTTCATGAAACCGAACGCTTTCTCATTCCTTTTGGCATCTACATTAAGGGCACCTATAAAAATAATTGGAACATCTTTATCTATATGAAACTCAACAAACTACAATTCTGATTTTCAATTTTTTTTTTGTAACTTATGTTGTTACCCTTTATCTCTAAAATAAGACATTAGTTATGTTTCTAACAAATGTAGTTACCGAGATATAAAGGATCGCGACACCAATTCATGCGTATTTTTGCCCAACTTTGCGACTCAATAGTAGCTGCACTACAATTTCGATTTTCAATTTTATTTTGGTAACTTCTGTTGTTACCCTTTATCTATAAAATAAGACATTAGACGGAGATATAGAGGATCTCCCATACAACGCTTTTTGTGGCGTTTTGGCGTGGGAATCAAATTCCTTCCTGAGACCCCGTAGTCCAACGTTAGAAAAAGAGGCAATCGATCCATGCATCAAATTAACCCTAATTTACCTGCGAGCCGCAAGATATGCAGAGGCATTCCAAAATTAAATTATTAAATTATTAGTAAAACAGGTAGCATTAACGTTTTAAAGCTTTAATCAGTATTTTTTAAAGATTTTCTTTTAATTTTAAAGGTTTAGTCAGTGGTATGGAGCAGAGTTCAAAATATTATAAACAGATAAAGTTCAACCAAGTAAATAAAACGTTACTTCTGTTGAGGTTCGTCTGCTATGCCCGTCTGAAAAACATTATTTTGATTTTTTTCTTTTTTTCAATTACCTTCAACAAGAATTTATGCACTCAGAATACTAGCGTTGAAGCCAATCAAAGAATGAAGACTAGCATACCGAGTGAAAGAGTGTCTTTCCTTTCCAAATTCGTAATAAAACCGCATTTATGAGCCATATATCGTCTCACTTTTACTGCCCTTAATGGCAAATAGAGCGCCGTTAAAAAAGCAACTCCTACGGCAATCCTCTTGGAGAAAACTCCCATGCTATCTAAACGATCGTTTGTTTTCAGTAGTTACCATGATCATGATGGTAAAAAAAACATTCAATTGCATCTCTTTGATGAACCAGAAGCTATAAGTTTCTGTATAGCATATTCCACTCTATGTAACTTTTCAAAAAGATTTGGGTTATCTTTGCTTGGATGCCGATATTTTAAAGCGATTCAGATAGGCAACAATACCATGAACATGATGATAAAAAACACATTCAATTGTATGTCTTTGATGAACCAGAAGATATAAGTTTCTGTATAATATATTCCACTCTATGTAACTTTTCAAAAATATTTGGATTATCTTTGTTTGGATGCCGATATTTTAAAGCGATTCAGATAGACAACAATACCATGATCATGATGGTAAAAAAAAACATTTAATTGCATCTCTTTGATGAACCAGAAGCTATAAGTTCCTGTATAACATATTCCACTCTAAGTAACTTTTCAAAAAGATTTGGGTTATCTTTGCTTGGATGCCGATATTTTAAAGCGATTCAGATAGACAACAATCCTTTTGTTGGAAGGACTGGAATTTAATCGCTCGAAAGTAGGTGAACGGGCTTCGAGTCGTTTCTTAAATGAGCGATTTCGTTTTACCTTATTTCTGAGTTGTAAGGTAATCGAATGGTGGATTGCACCGGTTGTACTAGACAGTTGCATGGAATCTGTGTTAATCTGGTCTTTAGGTTTTCCTCTCTCTCTCTCTGTGTG
>BGPR01003392.1:0-27458 GCA_013235015.1 Araneus ventricosus | reverse complement strand
CAAAAATATCTCATAATGGACAATGCATTTAGAGAGATCAACCTAAGCACTTATCTAATTCCTTAAGTAGCTGTTTAATTTCTTATATTATCTTTAAAAAAAAGAGTCTTAAGTATCCCTTGTTCAAGCTTGTTTCTTACATGAAATATCAATAAAGACAAATATACAGAAGCTGGCCCAAACCCTTACTACTTGATACCTGATAATCCATTGCTCCTAAATAGCAGGAAAAAATCAACGATTACGTTTCTAAATTTCTCATTATGACGTTTTAATGCCACCACTAATTGTCAACTGCCTATGTAGCAGAAGGCTCTGTGATTACAGTTACCAACGCAAATGCAAGAAATATACGGAAAATATATGCGGGAATATATGTTCCCTAATTGCAGATAAAAGGAATGCGATGAGTACACGACCACAGAGCAGAGAATTTCCAAAGGATTCTGTATATTCGATGATGGAATGGCGAAAGTTCGTTTTCGTCTCATTTTGTCCCATCTCATTTGCTAAAGAAGGGTAGAAGGGGTTTTCTGCTACTATGGGTTTTATCTCCTTGCCGGTAGTATCTTTTCTTAGCTCTAGAAGTCTCAGAGGGGTTGGATAATTAAACACCATCTGTCTAATTGCGCAGTTACGAAAACAGAAAATAAAGAAGGGATGCAAGTGAAAACGGCAACAGCTATTAGGAGGCAAATACATTTTGATTTGGAATGATGCACAGTGCTATGAACTGTTTTCAAAGATGATGGAAAGTAGTTTTTCAAATCCAGTTAAGGTAAATGTTTTCTTTTGGGCTCAATTGGAAAATCAGAAGATAATAGTTCTTGAACGATTTTTTTAAATGATCGAATGAAACATATAATCAGTTTTGAACGTTTTTAAATACTTTACCATTCAGTTTTCACTCAGACGGACTGCTTTTTATCTGTTTACTATGATACTAATTAGTGGAATCACTATTATACGTCCCTAAAGAATGCTTTATTTTTAATTTGAAGTTTTATATTTGGAAACAATTTAAAATTATTAAATTTTTCTCATGTGTCCACAATTAAAATCAATTTTAGCATGCTTCTCCATTTCTTACTAAATAATTTTACCATATCTTTCAAAACTTTACAAATGGAAAAACGAATTAATTCTAATTGTTTCAGCGATTTCATTTATAGTATTACTTAGTAAGGAATGGGAATTAAATTGAAACTATCTTCATAAAATGATATGAAAGATAAAATATATGTGTTTCAGACATGTTACAAGAAGTATAGAACAAACTATATAATTTTATAGCAAACTATATAACTCATGAGATAATCCGAGCAAGCGAAAAGTTTGAAGAAAAACAAATATTTAGCAATTATTCTAGAGCTTAACAATTACAAAACATATGTAAATGAAATTAATGACAAATATTGAATATTTTTGTTCACATATATCAGCATGCGATATCTATGAGAGTAATAAGTGGATAATGGAAGAGAGCAAGTGTAAGGCTTATATATCTCACAGACTTTGATGTTCAAAAATTCTTTGTTAAAACTACCATGAAAACCAAGTTTCACGTAAGAAATTTAATTGAAATTAAACACAAGATATGCTATTATACTAGGTACCAAAGGTGGCTAGTATATCATACAAATGATTAAAATTGAAGTGTGGGATTAGAATATGTATGCAGCAAATGTAGAATTACAATAGCTAGAAACGTTTCATTAAAAAAAGAAGACACTGGTAAAGATCACGGAGAACAACTCTAGATAGCCAACAAAGCTGAAACAACAACAAAGAACTTGATGAATAATGATAAGAAAATAACTCATTCAAGCTCTTTACATAATGCGTAATAAAGAATGCTATTCTGGCTAAAAAATAAGACAAATTAAGACTTCGACATCGTGAAATATCTAAAGAGGTATAAATACGAATATGAATTATTCGAATCATTGTATTTAAAAATTAATTGCAATTAATACATGATTAAGACATATATATTTCAATTAATCTTCTTGGATCTCTCACGTTAATAATTAAAAATTAGTCATTATTATTAATATTATTATTATATTATTTATTATTATTATTATAAATTTATTAGCTATTTTTGAACGGTGCTGTGTTCCTTTCCGAGGGACATGTAATAATTCATTCACGTTATCACTTGATAAAAAATAAATATCTCATCTCTCAGCCTGATGTAACAAATAGTGACATTGAATTAATTTGTTTCGCAAAATTGTGATATAAGGATTGTGAATTTTTACAGTTCTTCAAAATTTGAAAATTAGGAAGAATAAACCGAAATTCAAAATTCAGAAAGGATAAAACGAATCCTCTAATCTCATTGATTTGTTGTTATTAGTATAGTATTTGAAAGTCATGACTAGTCTCATCAAACGTCTTTTAAACTCTCGCATTTCCAGAAATCCCCCAAAAATTGCTTACTAAATTTATCCTATAAGTCTGGCAACAATTTATATAAACTAGTGAATGCCAATTCAAGAAAAGAAGATTTTGTAGAAAGTTTTATAAAATTATTTTACACAGGGCAAAAAAGGAGATTCGAGATTTTTGCTTAGGAATTTAATCACCAGTTGAAGCATTAATATGCTTATCCTTTGATGCCCATAAATATGTCGAAGCCTCAATGACCAAAACACGCAGCTCACAAAGTCGCAGTAATATTTGTTTCTGCCCTTCACAAAAAGTGAGAAATTTCATTTTATATTCAGGTTGAGCCAGAACGCAAGGACTATTTGGAAAGATAAACTTTTTGTTTTATTTAGTTAGTTCTTCCTTTTCTTTTTCATTTTGGTACTCTTTCTTCGTCACTTAACTAACCCGAATTTCTTCTTCTGGTTCGTTGAGACTGAAAGAAAACTCAAACGGGCCTTTTTTTGGTGAGAGGTCCAAGCAAATTGGATCTTTTTCATCTGGCTTTTTATTTTATTTCATTTCATATTTTTCAAAGAAAGAAAAATGACAGAAGAATAAAAAATCGACAAGAAAAAACAAAAAAGTAATTGATGTGGATATGTCTTTTCAGAGTTATTTAAATGCCAAATTGTCTTTGAAGTTTGAAACATTTAATGCTTGCTTGGAAGTGTTTTCATTCTAAACTTAGAGTAACAGTTTTATTTTAGTCTATCAAATACGTCAGTGATAAAACTCTTTCAATTTTTATAGAAAAATTAATGCATACATTAAAGGTTTGGTGGTTTCTTCATGTATTCTCTTCATAAGACTGCAGATTTTAAATGGAGTTTTCAATATTCTTTTCATAAAATAATCTTACTGAAGTAAATGAATAAATTTAATATATATATATATATATATATATATTTCATGATTCTAAATTCAAATTTATAAGTATATTTCTTAGGTACAGTTTGTTTCTAACATAAAATTATAAAATGCTTCTAGCATAGTATACTTTTAGACATTTTATGTTAAAAGTGACATAAGTACTTAAATGGGCAATATAAAACTAAGAATTAATTTAATTGCTCTTTCTCTTAAGGGTTTGAGCTGTCTTAATAAATATCAACGCTTCAGGCAAAAAATATACCAAGAATAGATGACAAGTTATTTTTATATGCTCAAAATGATTTTTAATTAATCATTCGAAATTGAATATCGTATCAGTTGTGAAGATTAAGAATGAAACAGTTATCTCTTTTGGTAACTGAAACACTCAATCAGTGGACACAGATAACAAACAGCTTTTTAGGCTCATGTTCGTTCAGGATTCTGAAATCCAGCCCATTTTTATTTTTGCCTCTAAATGTAATTTGCTGAAAATTTTACTTTATGATGGCCATTTTTCATAATTAATACATGCTAACAAGATTAATACATGCTTAGAACATTGTATTCGTTGTTGGATTAACGTGAATTGACATCTTCTAAAGAATGGAAAATATGTAATCGATACCTAAAATTACATACGTTATGTATTTATAAATTATCCTATTTGAAACAATAAAGACATTTACTAACGAATATTAAACTACAGGCATTGACGAACTTACCTAGAACAGAAACACAATGTTATATTGTTCCCAAAAATAGCATCGGATTAAAAGCCAGCAAATTAGTAACTATAACAGAATATCTTCTTTATAAAAGAAATAATGGTATGCTTGTTTCTAAGAGCGATATCTTAAAAAGGTGAAATTTGTCAGTTTCTTTTAGGAAGAGATAAAATTAAAAACTAAATTAACCGGGAATCATTTATCTGCCATTTTTGTTTTAAGTTTTTTGAAGCTTTTTACCAAAATTGGGTCCTCGAATTTTTATAAACTACGGCCCTCGGTGTAACAACCTGAAAGTCTCTTGGAAGGATTTTGGTTCTTGAGTTATCTAGCATAGCTGTCTATCCGGGAACGTGACGCATGCTCTCCTTATGTTTTTTTCTGTGTTACAGGGACTTACAAGAGTGAAGTGGGCCTGATCTTATCTCAGACAAGCAATCTGCTTCTTCGTGACTACGTGACCCACTCACGGTTCGTTGAGTAACATTTCTAAAGATGCTGATTTCTGTCTACTAACGATTGGGAATACAAAGATGGAGGAAATGTCCACGAAGCTTTCAAGATGATTGATACTTTGCTATCTGGATGTGGGAGTTTATGATTGGGAGATCTTGAATTTCAGTTGTTAAAGAAGAAATACAGAATGGTTCTTTAGTTTCTGGTATATTAATTGTTATAACGTATGTAATTTATTAGGAATATTTTTTTAAAGTTATAGTTATATCAGTACATTATAAAACGATGATTAAATTGTTATTGGAAAAAATTTTAATATTGACTATCAGTCTGATAAAAACTTTAAAAATCCTTGACTTTCAAGATATTTATTGATGTAAGCACTCTGATATCTAGATATAAATTAGTAAGAAGAGGTTTATGAAATTCTTATAATCATTTTTTATTATTTTCTTTTTCATTATTACTGTTCTTTAAATTTTAGGTTAGAATTATATTTCTTGAAAAGAAAAAGGAATGTCATCGGTGATTAGAAAGGAAACACATTTGTAATCAAGTTAATGGATAAGGAAATTAATATTAACTTAATATCTGAATTTTGAAAGAATAAAATGGTTGCCATTAGAAGTTAATGCAGTGGATAAATTTCAAAACACATTCACACACAAGGATTTCATTCCTTCTGAGCTACGCCAAAAGTTGTTTAATTAAGAATATTATCTCTCTGTCCTTATGTTTTTCAACCAGAAGCCTGAAAATTCTACAGAATTTACATGCTTTTAGAGGATTTTTGTTGATGCTTAAGAAAAACGTTTGGTTGCATAACTCAAAAGAAAAAAATATTCAAAAGAAAAAATATTTTTGTCCACACTTTAAAGATGACGCTCTTAAATGAAAGTGAACCAAATCAAATGTAGAACATTCATGTAGCTTTTCATAAAGGTGATGTCCTACAACACGCGTATTAATGAATTCATACTAATTTAAGTTGCATTTAAATATTCGGTGGAAAGCTATAAAAAGGATTTCTTCGTAAATGATTACAACTGTTAAAATGCATTTCATCATTAATAAAAAAGTACAAATTTTTTTCTTCTTTAGAGATGAATTTATTCAGTCAACTAGTTGATCCCGCGCAGGCCATCTGCGCTCGGTTATACGAATACCATGATTTTACTGGCACTTCTAGAGCCAATCTGGCGATTAAATGCTCCAAGAAAATTCGCCAAGACAAGAAAAGGCGCCAAGTGGCGTGAACATAACAGAAAAGTAGCCAATCTATAAAGTTTACAATAGTAAGTTCCATAACATTCACCTCAATTTGCGATTTGACACGATTTTATCTTCGCTGACCTAAACTATTTTGACGTTGATCTAAAGCCCATCTTCTAGCATTTCTAACTGATCTCTTTTGAATAATTTCATCCAAAGTTTCATTACATTGTAAGAAATATTGTGAATTCTTCACCTTTAATTCATTTTTTTTTCGAGAAAATGTTATTTTATGCTAGAATGAAGATAGTAACAGGCTATGACTATTAAGTTATGCCTAGCATGGAGGACGCTGTCGATTTTGATTTGTAAACAAACTGATCGTTGCCAAAGGCAAAAAAGAAATTAACCTCTTTTCTGTGTCACGTACGTTAGCGTTTTATATATATAGATTGGCAGATTAAAAGTGATTGTCTCAACAATCGGATGAAAGTTATTGCATCAGAAAGGTAAGGAAATAACGAAATAAAATTACTTTAAAATATCGTCATTATTGCGTTAGCAGAAATATTATTTTAAACGTGGATACTATGCTCATTTCCTTGCGATTTAGTAGTGTTGCTGAAAATGTTTTGCATTCAGGAATAACCTCCTCGCTCTATTTTACTCCTGAATCCAAAGAGGGAGAATTTTTTTACTTCATTTCAGTAGCCTCATGTTTTGCTCAAATTTATTTTACAGCAAATCACAAAAACAGTATATGACACAACATGTTCCGATAAATCGGAGGCATTCTCCCTTCAACATATTCGTATGCTCTTACAGTTGAATCTTATTTATAACTTATATTTACATAAACAGTTTTTCTTAGGTAATGTGCAACGAAATGTTTCCAACTTCTATCAGTAACAACTTTTCTAAAAGAACTCAAATTTAGTTTTTTGATTAATGTTTTGTATTTGAAATTTTCCATCTCTTAATATTGGAGTTTTTCAGCGATAACTTTGGAAAGCACTACCCAAAGAATACGATTTTTGCAGCATCTTATAACAATATAATTATATTTCAATTGTGACAGTTTCATTATTGTGATACTTTTCTGTGATTTCCCTTCAAAAATTTTATATTAATGACCAACATAATGTGCTGACCAATAAATATCGTCACTGTTGTATAAAATGTTTTAAGTCAAATTTTTCAAAACAATTTTTATTGATCTCAGGCATTTGTAGAAATAAATTACATCTGCTCTCAGATTGTTTTGTGTGATTAGATGATAAAATTCAAGTTACAGCCCAAAATTTAAATGCAACATGTCTGGAGTGGCTCCAGTTGTAACATCAAAATGTCGTATGTGGTGGCACTGTGGACGTGAACGGCAATAAATAGTTTAAATACAATAATTAAAAATATTTATGATACTGCCATTTTACGTGAATAGCAGCATGGATTTTAATTGCTATTTAAACATGCCTGTTTAAAATCTTTTCAGAGATTATAACTCATAGATTATAATCTTTGTAAAGGAGAAGCTGTTTCCTATCTTCATTGCGTAGTGTAGAACACATTACAGTATTCGACACAGTATTAACACAGTATTAGACAGAGTTTAAGAACGACGAACACTGACAAGTGCCTCTTTCCTTTGAACAGGGGTGAAAACAGCAAAGATACAGAAAAGAGGAAAATTCACGAGAGTAGCTACATTTTTACGTGAATAGCGACATACATTAAGGAAGAGATAAGTAAACACTTATTACTGAATGATTTACTCATCACAAAAAAAATTATGAAACAAATATGGTCTTGCTTACAGCCATGTATGAATTTTTTCAATTACAAATACTTAGTTTTAACATTATAAAACCAATTTTTTCTTACTCACTTTCTTAAAATAGATACAATTATTAAATAATGTTTTATAATATCAATATTTTTTATAAAATACATATAATAAACCTAACTTATATAACTCAGATTTTGCTTTATAAAAGAAAAGGTCACAAAAGAGTCCTGTATAAATATCAGTTTACAAATAATTCAAAAAAGCGGAAAATCGCGGATCCGCGGAGGATTTTCACCCCTGTTTGAAGGGTTTCCAAAATTTTATTGTGGTCATTTAATATCAATACCAAATATTAACTATTATGCTGTAAATTTTTTCTGTTTTTCTTAAAACTGTGTGTGCATAGGAACAGAAAGACATGCAGTCATTGTTCAAATGTTACTTCGAACTCAAGTGTGCTTCTAAAACATAGAGACTCATCAAAATCTGAAAGTCTAATTTTCTTATGCCTACGACATTTTTCTATGTACTTCGAATCTGAGAAAGTAATAAAGGTAATAAGCAGATTTCTCCGAAAAGAAAGGTTTCAAAAATTTAACATCTCAGAATCGTTTTTTAAGACAGATTTGCTTTCACTTTAATTGAAATACATTTTCTTAATAGTAACAGTTTTATTCTTAAAGTTTATGTCTCTTTCAAATGCGCATTAACAATTTCAATAATTAATTAACACAAGAAGTAAAATGTTTTAAGGATTTACTTAAAATATCGTAAACTAGCTTGGAAACAGGTAAAATTACTGCTGAATTATTACAAACAACATCCTTAATTATGATTTTAAAAAGCACTTAAATTTTTTAGAATAATCTTTAAAATTCATTTCGTTTTTCACTGTTCCTTGCTTCTGAATAAAAGATATGAGAGAAATATAAATATCTTATTTTTGAATTATTCACTTTAAATAGTTTAATAATAAGCAATGGTCAATTTAAAAAATCATTTAAAATATGAATAAATAAAGATACTCTTAAAGGCCTACTCTATCAAATGTTTTAAAAGCAAATACATTTCGGTCTTAAATACCTAATGAATAAATTAAATTGGGACTCTACATAAAAATATATATCAGCGAATATGTCTTCTTATTTTTATCATTAATTTCTAAAATTTTTGAATTCCTAAATGATTTCTTCTTCATGTTCCAGATAAATAAATTAGAAGAAATAATTTATATCCTACATTTCCTAAATTCGGCTATTAAGAATATTTAAATATTTAATAGATCCAACTATCTGCTTCTTATTTTAAATTTTTATATAAATATTTAATATCTCCCTTTTGAAACACTTTTTGAGGAAAGGAAATATTGAAAAATAAAGATCGTCCTGATATTTGAAGTTATATTCTGTTAATTAATTATTTTTATTTGCAGTTTTCTAACACATCTCTGATAACACATACAAGTTTTTTAAAGTCATATTTGCTAACTGATTTAAGAAAAATGTTTAAAGAATAACTAAAAGTAAATTCTAAAACTCAATTTATGCATTCAATTTTTAACTAAATTTGTTCTTCTTCTTCTAGTAAAAATCTATTCATTAAGAATACTTTTCAGAAAAATTGAAAACGAAGTCATTTTAAAAAATGTTGAAAGAATTAGCAAAAGTTTAATTTTAAAACTCAATTTATGCACTCAATTTTTAACTAAATTTTTTCTTCCAGTAATTATCAACTCATTAAGAATATCTTATGCAATATTAGAAAAACGAAGATTAATTCCTTTAAAAAATGTTGAAATTGAAAGAGTTATTACAGGGTATTTATAGAATGGAGAACATGGAGATTTTATTGAAAAATTAGCACTACAGAAGATCTTTATGCTAACCATGTAGGGAAAAGTCGGGAAAGATGTCGACCTTAAGCTTTGAGGATTTTTCCTGACCTCAATATTCGTTGCTGGAGGATTATTTTGTCGCCAAAATCATTTTCAACTCTTTATTTTAAAGTCATATTTTTTTTTAAATTTCATGTTCAAATTTGAGACTCCAAAATTTCATTTTAGAAAAAAAAAGTCAATATCTTCATCTTACCCGACTGTGCGGATAAGATGACGAACGGTGTCGGGTAAGATGACGAATACCTAATTTGCATAAACCTGTAAGTGAATCGATGCTGTTGCAAACGCTTAATGGAAAAATCTGACCCTGATATTTTATATTAAATAATATATTAATATCAATTAATATCTCCATATTAATGGATATTTTAATTTGAGATTCAACCCTTAAGAAATGAAATCAATTACAGAAATCGCAACGCCATGGACTTTGATTTTGTCTTAGCCAGCAGAGTTGGAATGGGGACACAGCTTGCACATAAAACACTGGAATCCCGATTCCGTGTTTCATTACTCACTGAAAATGATGCATTCTTCATTATCGAGGACCTCTGGTCCAGATTGCCATTAGCGGCGACGTAAGGAAATTCAAATGAATGAATTGAGTCTTCAGACTCGGAACATCAGATGTCGAGGTGTAACTTAGCTATTTTTTTCTTTTCTGTAGGCTGAGGAACACGGTACTATTTTGCAAATAAATCTCCGTTATTTCTGCTAATATTTTCGCTTATTTTGCACTATCTCTCGAACATTAAGGGTGCCCGGCCTCAGACGACCATTGATGACATATCTAGACATCATAAGCCTTCATATGAAATAAAAATTGTCGAAATCCGTCGAGTGGTTGGGAATTTCAAATGAATGAATTTGAGTCTTCAGACTCAGAACATTAGATGTCGAGGCGTTACTTAGCTACTTTCTTCCTTTTTGTAGAATTTTTAGAAGGTTTGTTGCGTTTAGTCTTATTAACTTCAGCCTTGTTCTGCTGTCAAAGATTTCGTTTATATTATTTTTCCTTTATCTCCTTTTTAATGAGATACTCATTTTTCCCTGGAATGCCATTGAGTTGCAGGAAGGGCACGTGGCACTCAGGTAGCACGACGAGCTCCTGAATCAGCGTGGAGGGGTTCGTCATCTTACCCGATTTCACCTTTTTATTTCAGAAAACATTGAAGGATATCAGCTCATCAAAGAATTAAAATAATACATCCTTGAACGCGCTTGTTTTGATTAGCTCTTTTCGAATAATACATGTGAAAATCAAAAATATTTACTTCGTGAACGCTATCCCTTACCAAGCAACAACCAAAAATTGCATAGAAACAACTAAAAAACACATTATCGCGTACTGTGAATCATACTAATAATGGGATGAAATATTTTGGTGTGACACGGGTAGCTTGTCGCTAGAGGTCTCTGGTAATGTAGGATCGGTGCTGCCATCTAGTGTAATTTTCAAGAAAAATCCATTTCGCCATCTTAGACTCTTCGTCGTCTTACCCGACTTTCCCCTACATGCAAGCAGAGCTTCTTGAATTATGGACCTGAACGCAAGTAGAGTCGAAAATATTATTTGAAAGATAATTTTTTTAAATTATTAATCAACATTTTACTTGAAAGGTGCCTTTCCCATCGAAATAGGGCATGCAGGTATCGTGAAATAAAATTTTCTTAACGCATGTGGTCGTGGTACAATATTTCATTACAATCGTGGGACCATCAGTTGTTCTTGATATAAATGAAAATAGCGATGTACAGTTCTGTTGGCGAGCCCTCAGACAAAAACCTGACAAATCTCAATGGTGACTCCGATATCCTATTAGTCCATTCGAATTGTCATTTAAAATATCATAATGTGACAAAAATTCGAAACAACACTTTTATTGCTTTGAGATGTTGGACTGGCCATCTGAAACATGCCACTGTATCATGTAGACGAATATCGTATCGCATAAGGAAGAAGGGGAGAATAAAAATTCGATTTTTCGTATTTAAATAAAAGGCTATTAATCTGAGAGAGAAATTCGAAATAAAACAGTTATAGATATTTAAAATAAATCTCAAAAAATGAAAAGTTAAGATGGCTTAATTCGGTCAGGAGTAAATTTTAAAAAAAACACAAATTTCCGAAATATTTTAAATTTTTTATTTTATTTCAGCGAAAGTATTCCAATTCATCTGACACATGTGTTATAAAGGATTTTTCTTTTATCTTACCGATGAACGATTAGTGAATAGCGGCAACATTCATGTTTGACGATGAATGGAGCCTGCTTACGGAATAATACTATCAAAGCGTCTCCAAATTTTCCTTTAATTTCTCTTCGTGTGAAAAAATATCAGTGCCCCGTTCCAACATAAATCGAGTAATCCGAAAAAAATACAAATGGAAGCATTAAGTAATTTTATAATAAAACATAAATTATAAGGAACATTTATTCAGAAATTTTTATGAAAAGTTCGAATTTAACCAATATTCTTCAGCATCTATGTTATTGATGATATTTTTATACAGTAGAACTCGCTTAACGAGCACATCTCATAACGAGTAATTTGTATAACAAGCAAAATAAATTGCAAAAAATGGCTCACCTAATGAGTAACGTTTCGCATAACGAGTGACGAGAGGGGATGTCAAAGATTGTGCGCCTTCTACAGCAGTCTGTGTTTAGCACTTGCTCCGTTAGTATCTTAATGTCGCTTGTGATCACACATTTTTCCAAACTTGTGCTCAGACATATTATTTGTAATTTTTGTGCACAAAGTTTAATACCGAGTGCAAAAAATGTCGCCGAAGAACACTCTGCAAGAAGGCAGCCACAAGAGAAGAAAAACAACAGTAGGAATAGATGTAAAATCATTGAAAAGCGAGATCGAGGTGGGAAAATGACTGATCTAGAACTGACAAGCAATCGGTCAGCGCCGAGGATCTGCGCTACCCTCAAGAACAATGGCATGATTAAGGAGATAGATGCTATAAAGGCAGTGACAAGAATATCTACGTACGGTGTCGGTGATGTTGAAAGGTTGTTTGTGATATAGATACACGAAAAATAATTCCCAGACAACATTATTTAACGAGAATATCTTTTGTGAAAAAATAATTTTCACCATCCTCCTTAAAAAGACTTTAGGACCATCAATGGCCGAAGAAGTATTTAAGTTAAGCCATAGATTATATATAATTTTCTTTGAATACACATTATATATAAATTTTTGAGAAATTTCTTGGGAATGGAACGCATTATCGTATTTTACACTAATTTATAAGGGAAAAATGGCTTCGCTTAACGAGTATTTCGCATTATGAGTGAGATTCTGGAAAGAATTATGCTCGTTATGCGAGGTTCCACTATATATTATCCAAATGGAGGATGAAAATTCTTTTTCGTCCCTAAGATTAATGTCCATGCCATTTCTTAGAGTTTTGGCCAATAATTTGAAAATTTGCGTCATACTGCATGTATAAATAAAATTAGCAAAATGTCCTCAAAATGGTTCTTCTAAGATAGACAAAAATAAACTTCGATCTTTTAAGAAACAAAATAAAATGTATTGGCCCTCTTGACCAAATTTTAGCAAAGTAGACACTTCCATTATTATTCATTTATTATCTTGATACATTAATCTTCCTTATTATTCCAACAATAACAAAATATAAGAGTTATTTTAAGCATGTGTGTTAGTAATTTATTTACAATAATTAGATATATTTCTAAAATATCAAATTTAACATCATTTAAATATCAAATTTTAACATGTCCATTAAAAATGCAGACCATTTTTTTCTTCCTTCAAAATATATTATGTGAATTCAAATGTTCTTTGTAGTTTCTAACATATAACGCCCATGATTCAGGTCCAGTTTACATCGGAGATGATTGAAACAAGAGAACACGAAATGATTTTAAAATATATTCTTTCTCTGCAAACGCACCTACGACGAATGTAGCCATTTTGTTTTGATTGATGCTTGCAAGACTGTTTCCAAACATTCACGTTCCACTTCCGGCTCCGATAAAAGAAACAAAGCACGAGAAATTCAAACATTGTTCTGACTGTTTGCTCCATGCCTGGCTATTTCTCTTTGAACTTCAGCGGCAAAGAAGAAGCAGAAATAAACTTCTATCACTGCCATATCGGAAAGCTTTTATTGTAAAATATTTCTCCGCGCTTGGTAAATATTGATCAGAACGTGAGATTTATGAAATTCCACGCTGAAGCTGTATTCTGTGAAAACGATTTTCCACTAGTGGTTGGCTGGCCTTTAGAGGAGAAGTAAACTGAATGTTGAATGCTGTTTCTCTAACGATTGAATATGAAATAGAAAAATGGCACTGCAGACCGTTGTATGTGGTCTGCATTGAATGTATCTTCGTTTCGAATAAGCATGAAAATGGGTGGGATGATACGCATTTAAAATCTTTGTTTGAGTTTGGTTCCTGGCTTAGAACTTAAAATGAAAAGTTCTGTTTTCGTGTTACATGAGTTTCTGAAAATAATAGAACCTTTTATTCAAATATTACATGGGAGTTACTGGAGAATATTACAGAAATATGGACTTCGAAATTTTTTCTCATGAAGTATTGTTAGCTGTTCCAGGTCATGTATAAATTGTCTGCCTTTTCATTTGCTTTTGTTAGGCACTTAATAATTAAAACATAACTGTGTTTCCGTTTAGTATTTCGCTCAGCGTTGACGACATTGATATTTTGTATGGAACTACAAGAAGGCTTGAAGTACATACAAACAATAAAATATAAGTTTAAGAAATAAAATTATAAAAAATATAGACTTTCTTACTTTAAATTGCAAACAATATTCAAATGTAATTTCTTTTAAGCTCATAAACGTTCATCAGTATGCTGGCAAATGCATAATCGTTCATTAAATTGTTAGTTGTGTCGTGTCAATTTTCTTTAATTTTTACTTTATTACTAACAATCAATTATCAATCTAAACATGAGTAGATCCTAGAAAATTTAGAAAGCTGCGTTGTGTTCAAAATATTTGAGCAATAACCCCAGGTAAACATTGCACAGACATGACTTAAAAGGTAGCACCAGACCTGGATAATCCGTTAGGACATAGTGAGGAATAAAATATAAACATGAAATGTTACAAGGGAGCACTTATACTGAAATCTGTATTAACACACAAATTTTGATGGATCCAAAAAAAATCACATTACAGGCTAATTGGAGTAGTGACCCCCTAACAAATGTAAAACATGACATAAGCAATGCATTGAACAAAAAGTCACTAATATAAATGTTGACACATGAGCGAGTTAATGGAATACAGAAAATACAATAAAGCATGTGGATCATTCGCAAAAGCAACAAATGTTATCAATTAAATTGATACTCAATTACTACTAGCATTTTAAAATTCCTACTTCTTACACTAATAACAACTCCTAACCTTTTACATTTAAATTGGATATTGAGACCTGTAATAATGAAACCTAATCTCCTCAATTATCATTTCATTATCTTTCCAATTGCACATTAATCCCCAAGCTTTGCACATTATGTTTTAACATGATTTTTACAAAAAACAAATACTTAATCTGCTCTCCCATTATGTCAGTATTTTCATATTTAAGATATCTACACATCACTTTGCATTTTATCATTAAGGCCGAAACCATTTTACATCTACCTTAAACGAAGTTTAACAATGCCAAGACAAATACAAAAAGGAATCACTTAGCTTTATATCACATGCTGGACGTTTGGGTTTGACTCAGGGACACACACAAGGGAAGTTGGCAGCCAGGGTGGGAGTCTCAGAGGGCGTAGATTCTATAGTTCAGACCACTGTTGCGTCTATTCCCTCACGAGCATCTTTCCAGTCCTAGGCATTCTGATGAATCAGTACCGAGTGGCTCTAAACAGTCTGACAGCACGTCGCTGGGTTCCTGCTCCTCAAAATAGGTCCGACATCATGATGGTTGTCCTGCAAACGGATCAAAGTCATCGCTGGTGCATTGTCATTTGCCTCTCCAGAATCAGCAGGCGCAGCGTATGTTCGCTCTCAGTTGCAAGGCCTAATTTGCAGTGATAATTTGGAGCACCTCCACGTATGGCAAACCATACTCGCAGGCTTGACGTCTGCATTCGCCTTCAGCCGTTGATAACCACGACTCGTCCCAATAAGTAACAGCTTTACTTTGCTTAGCATCTCATCTCCTTTCAAGCACGCACTTTCAAAGTTTTTCTCCTTGCTCGTAATCACCTCGTCAGCTATGGCCGCCTTACGAAATCAAAAACCCGCTTCTCTTCCATAAGATGTTGCCATTCCCTCCGTCTAAAAAGTTTGCTTCGAAAAGAAAGTCCTCTCCACCACTTGTCTCCTTTTTTATACAAAAATAAGATGCTGTACCAAGCCTTTCTTTCATCGCTCACTTCCTGAGCCAAAAGTCAAGCTTTTCCATTGGCATGGCATAGAATCAAAATTAATTTAGTTGCGCCAAGACGCCAAAACTGTCCTCAGAGACTCTCCACACAGTCCAGCAATCCCTTGTGTACGCACCAAAGAGTTGCAGTTAGCCAATTGGGAACCCTTAGACTCTTCTGATTGGAGGCCGAGGTTTCTCAGAAAAAGGGTTGGTATTGCCCTAACACCCCAAAGGGTAATTAATCAAAATACGGGTTCGAAAACGAGGGTCTTTGTGCAGGCAGACAATTTATCAGGATAGTAAAATTTGGGAGGTCTGTTGCAAGCTTATTGTTACAAAGTCATAAAAAGCGGAAGCAGGAAATTGACCAGGGGAGTTTCGGATCCTTTTCTACAAAAGAGAGGAAGACTCAAGAAACAATTTTCAATCTCAAACTCAACGGGGTTCTAGACAGCAAAGAAAGCAATTACGGGCGATTCAAACATGCACGTGCGTTTCTCCAGAAAAGGGGGGGTATACAAAGTAAGAGTGGAAAGAAGAAGTCGTATTCTATAAAGGGGGTTCTTTAAAGTTACAGGAGGGCTAGCTGTCCAGAGTTCAAAAAGTGCATAAGAAAAAAAACATTTCGTGTAATTTAGACAAAGAATTAAAACAGGGAATTAAAATTTAAATGTCTTAACAAAAATAAAGGAATTAATTTGCCGAAAAATAAACAATAATTAAAATAATCGACACCACAGTTGAATGCACAAAGATATGATGAGTGCTTTTATTGAAGCATGGCATCTTTTATTTCAGCACAGCAGTGAATAATTTGATTTCATGATATTAACACTATCTATATTTTAGTCTTTTGAAAAAAGCCATAATTCCATGTATAGATTCTAATGTAAACATTCACAAATTAAACTGACACACTGAATATTTCCCATTCCTAATCTCAAAATCTCTTTTCTTTCTTGTCCTTTAATTCAATATCTAAAAACGTTAAGTAAAATATTATTTCCGCATGGAAAGCACTTCGAATTTCAAAAGTTCAGTAACCTTAAAAAGTATATTTTATGCATTTTAAATGTTCCTTATTCTAGGATGAAAGTTATATACAAAAGAGATTTGTTTTTCTTTTGTCTCAGCTGCATGTTGTGAACTTCTAAATTATTATTTCTATACAAATGGTAATTTTTTTATAAATAAAATTTGTTTCTCCTATTACTTATAATTTTTTGTTATACCATGTCTTTCAGACAGGGAGGTTTACAGGATGTCCTAGCCCTTGCGCCCGAAGTTAATAAAATATTCCATCGTATTAAAAACATCCTCCAAACCCTCAGACTAATACAGGCCACAGATGGCACTTCGGGAAAATGTATGATCTTATCCGAATCTCTGCGATGAACGTCCATTCCTTTTACTCTCTGCCTTTCCAACCTTACGTCATTTTTTTATACAATTTATTTGTAGAAAAAAGCTATGGAAAAAAGTATCACCATTACCATTATGCCACTACTTAAACTACTGTTCTTTAAAAATTTTTAAATAGGTGCAAACTAATGTATTATGCCACTAACCATTTCAATTTTGGTCAGAATGGAAGATAAAAGTCCTTAGAGGCTATGCGTTTCCAAACGACCCCCCCCCCTCCAATAAGTTCCTTAAAAGGGATGTACGGCATTTAATTGAACGTGAATTGATGTTTCCAAAGCAGGCTCAATAGTCTAATCATTTGTGATTGAAATATAGTTTTCAAAGATTTCTATTTAAAGGAATTTTATTTATATTTAAGGAAATGGATCAAGTCTTGAAATCATAAATAGAACACATACAAATGTAAATTCGAACCTGAGTACTTAATGAAATATATTTTTCATAATTTTTTATCTATATTCTTTTAAAAGTGAAAGCAATGGAATTTTTACTTTATGCTGAAACCGTGAATACTGTGTATTAGACATATTTTCCAATTAAATATTTCCTTATTAAGAACTGGGTTAAATTTTTCTTACTTTATTACTCTTTACTAATTGCTTTGAAGCATAAATGTACTTTCAAAGGTAATACCTTCATAATTAGACAGTATAATTCGTAATCAATATAAAATCTTAGATAATCATACAATTAGTTCCATTTATGACTTTTTCTAAAATCCAAATAATCGTATATTTTGAACCTTCTCATCATATTTAAAATTCTACAACAGCCTTTACTGAAATATTTTAGATGTTTCAATCTGCTTGTAGAAGATTGCTGTAGGCGACCCAACGCTGTGGACCAACGATTTGGCAGAACAACCACCAAAGACGTTTTGAAAACTGGGCGCACTTCCGCATCAAACAGCTGTCTTGACGCCGAGGAATTTGCTGTTTTGATTCATGAAAATCGCTGTCAAATATAAAATAGACTCCGCTATTACAGTCTCATGCATGGGGCACTTACATGGGGTTTATATATAAGGTGTGCCCAACTGAAAAGGAGACTGCAGTTATATGTAATGAATTTTTTATAACAATATTCTAATTACTGCTCATGTGGAACAGTACAACTATAAATAATCGCCATTGACATTGATACACTGATCACAGAGCGTAGGAAGGGAGAGGATGACTTCAGTGTAGAAACTCCTGGGTCAGCCAAACACCCATTCTCGCCGTCTTCTGATTCTCTGACAGATGCTTAGGCACCCACTGTGTACAAACTTTGCCATAACCAGGCTTTTTGTGGAGTCTGTGATGCACAGTTCCTTTGCCTATCGACAATTCAGCAGCAATTTCACGTGTGGTGATCCGCCGATTCTGCTGTATGAGCTCATCCACAGCCGAAATCGTGGCACTGTTGGTCACAACGTGCGCCTGCCCAGGGGGTGGCAAGATCTTGTTGTTTACACTTCCCGACTCATAATGCTAACACCACCGGAATATGGCGCACCGTGCGAGACACTGCTCTCCGTACACCTCTTTCATCCTGCGATAAATTTGTGAAGCATGCTCCCCTTCTGCTCGAAGAAATTAGATAACTCCTCCATGTGCTTATCTGGAGGAATCCATCATGCAACGAACTGAGAAAACAACTCTCCAGAAATGAGGATATTGATGCGACGCCTTTAACTCCGCAGGTACAAATGGGAATACCACCACGCCATCTATAGGCTAGCACATTAACTCACTGGGATTTGATACAACTCCGATAGAACTAAGGTCTCCTTTTCATTTGGGTACATCTTATACTATCCCCGACCATGGAATCTGTTAATCAGCCAAGCCACCGTTAATGTGTCGCCGAAGAGAGCTATGATCTTGTTTACTTATCAGGAAGCTTCTCACACTGCAGGAGGTCTCGAGGTGGCCCATCGACGGCCGGCCGTGGAAGTTATGAATATGCATTATAAATGTCCTGGAATCCTGGTTATAAATATGCATTAGAAATGTCCTGGGAATTATCCTGAAAAACAGGACACATTAAAGTATTTCCAAAGTACTCACGTATTTACAAAGTACTCACTCAATCTGAATTTTGTGATCCTTCCGTTGTTTCCAAATTTGTCAGACATTGCTGAAATTAACAAATTTACTCTCTAAAATGCATGATCATTCACTTTAGAGCCACATCATGATTCACCAATCTTTTCCTAACGGGCCACACAAATGCAGATTTTTTTTCCTCAGTGTTTGAGCAGATACAAGAAAGACTTCCGTAGGAAGGTTTCGTAGGTCTTACCAGAAAATCATTAGTTTCCTTCTTTCGCGTTGCAAAATTATGGAGTGTCCAATCAGTCTACAAATTATTTCTCTCTTAACCAACTGTATCACCATATCTATAATGGCTCGACTGATATTTAAGGAGGGTATCTGGAAAGGAATGATTAGAACTGTCTTTCTTCGAAAAATTCTTTGTTTTCTGGTTGACTTCTGAGTATTATTTTGAAGATTAATATGTAAATATCACATAAAGTTAATAGTTCATTACCTTCCATTCAAAGACACAGAGAAAAAAACAACAATAAGTCAGCAATAAATAGACCGATTCACAATTCCAGACAGGATGTAATATAAACACAAATAAAAAAACAATTAATATAAACTCAAACAGATATTTATGATTGTTTCCATAGCTTCCTAAAATTGCCGTGTTGAGCGATAACGAGAAAACTTTAGCAAGAGATTTTAACATAAATATTTTCTTATTTACCCTCCGAATGCTTAGCCTAATTACAAAACACATTTGCGAATTTCATAGAAGTGGTTTCCTCATGCATGAAGATCTAGCCTACAGTCTTGCAAGCCTACCTCTTTGAGAATTAATTTTACTTCCTGAAAAGCAGCGCTTATTGTTTAAAGAATCCGTTTAACACAGCTTACAGCTCATTACCCCTCAATGCGAGGACTCATGGCTGAATCACCAAGAATAGCTCTTTAGGAATGAACATTAATATACGCGCTCAACTTACACTGGGCAAAATGGATTGCACCGTCCAGACTGTGCAATTTAGTTGTTCCCCTCGTTACGCAAGACGGATTAGTGCGAATTTGTTGCGAAAGTGCCGTGAGCTAGTATTAGATGAGACAGCAGCGTTTTCGGATTCTGAATTCAAGTCAAAAGTAGATTTAACGTAGAGGATAGGTGACATATGTTACAATGTGTTTCGTTGTCATATCCAATTATTTTAAGTTACTTTAAAAAGGCGAAATAGAGTTTGGACTTATTTAAACATGCAGCACGAATTAATGGCAAATTCATCAGCAAGAGCTCCTTTGCCATGTATAGATAAGGAGCAATAGATTATATTCGAATTTTGTCATGGATTACACCACATCAGCCCCTACATTGTAAAAATCAAAATGCAGTTGGAAGTTCTAATGCTTTCTTGAAACGTTTAATTTTTTGAAGTTTAAATTATTTACGTACGAGAATCACAATTAGGCATACTTTTTCAAAAGTCTACTTAATCTTTTTCATCTTCTTCAAACTGGTAAATGGATAATAACACGAATTTATTCCTTTCATATTCTTTACTAATTTTTTTAAGACGAAGACAAATTATTGTTCGTAGTCTAACATTTTGCAGTATACACATATTAGACATATGCTCGTGATAAAAGTGGCATTAGTATTGTTAACATTATAACTACTTTATCTTGATAAATGAGGCCGTTAAAAGATTCAGAGTCCGTTGGATTGAAATAAGCAGAAATTATTTGCATCATGGTTTACCACACATGAAAAGCAGAAGCACAGTGAGCATAAGACGAAAGTCTCTTATTTATATAGATTTTCAAGAGGATTGAAACGATCGAAAGTCAGCCAATAGGGATTCATAGCAATATAGTGAGACAGCGAATAGAAAACATTAATAAGACAACCAATCGGCTCTATTTAATGTGACATGATGGTTTAGAAATTTAGTGATGTAATGTGCAAATATTCTACTCTAACAAGTATTGTACATAGAAAGCCCATCTTATTTTAACAACTTCACCTAAATTAAGTATCGGCCTGGTGTGAAGTAAATCTAATAGCTTACAATAAGAATGATGAGTTGTATTGCTGTAAATAAATCCTCAAGCTTAAGATTGTTCTAACCTACTAGTACTACTACCTACTCTAAAGTAATAAAATTCATCCTTTTTTTTCTTTATCACAAAGCAAAAAATTTCACTTTCTGTGTAGTTCTTCCAATTGCGAGCTATTATATGGTTTCATTTTGATTAGCTTATTTTCTTTTAAGTGCATCATATAGTTCCTTATGCACTTTACATTAAATACTTCTATTCTTCTGTTCATTTTTATGGCTTTATATTCAATAATTCTAGCTAAGTAAGTTTTTTAAGAAAAGATTTAGATTGCTTTAGGAAATAAGGCATGAGTACAAATGTTTCTCTGAATATATTCTTTATATTGACGTTTGGAGCATAAAAAAGGTGCAAAATGTCATTTTTTAATTACAATAAAGATTCCTTATACAATTCAAAGTTGCCTAAGGTATTTTTAAGTCCATTTTTCCAAAACTTGCGTATTGTTTTGCATTCTTTTTTATGTTTTGTGAATCACATTTGATTAAACGCACTTCAGCATCTTAGAATTCTCGCTAATTATATTATTCCAAATTTTTTATTATTACCTTTTAAAGAAAACATTTTTACCGACATTCTTTTTATTCATTTGTGTTGTTTGTAGTAGAATCCCTAGATAATTGTAAGCCAGAGTATTTACACAATCATCACGATTTAAATCACAGCAATGGAAAGAAAACAAAAAATCTAATTTCTTAACATTTCTTTCTTTGATTAGAAATAGATTGTGTCTAGAAAACAATTTATCCATTGATTCATTTTGTCCATTTTTTCCAATATCCGAAAAATTAATTTACCTGCCCTTTCAACATTAGTATTATTTTAAATAATTATATTTTCTGATTTGTTTTTGGAGTAACTGTATCTTAAAACAATGGATGTCATTTTCAATAAATAATGTGATAAATAATTTTATTAAACCGTATAAACGTAAAAGAAATTGGTTTTCATGACATATGGAAAGAGTTTATGAATATAAATTCGATGCAAATGTGGGTTTTTTCCCCTTTCTTTCTGAAATATGAATAAATCGTTTTTGAATGATTTTATCTTAAGAAAGAGAAAGAAATCGAAACATTTATCTTTTACTTAATCCTTTCATACTTGCCCTTTCCTTAGTATTTTTATTCAATATTTGTTAACTTATTGAAAACTGGAATATAAAGAAATAATTTCATTTGATTTGACTGCAAAATTTCAAAGTAATTACATAGATATGTTTAAATATTTACTTGATTTAATTTCACTATCTAATCTTAAATCTGCTTTTATTTTGTTTTTCTTATCATTTCTTTAGGTTCATATTGTTGAGTTGCATCTACTTGAGTTATAGTGCTTGAACTCATAGATATGTGAATGACACTCATGACATAGAAATTACAATTTATATTGGATGAGGCAGTTCAATCTGATATTTTTGAAACAGTGCTTGCTTAGCATTGAAGAGAAGGACAGGCGAGCGAGTCGGGAGATTCTGTTCCATTGTTCATAGAATTCGCATTTCAGACGGCATCGTGTTTTCGTGGATATTAGAACAACGTGCTTTTGCTTACGATTGCTCTTTGAGGAGTGGTGAATCGATTACCGAGTTTCAGCATGAATTTTTTTGCAGATTCAGAATCCATCGAAATGACTGTTTCCTCAAATAAAACAATCTTAGGTTGGTTTTAATCTTCCTCTAAGAGAATCATAAATAAAAACAAAACCACCTGGTAATTCACCAAAGGTGCGTACTCCAGAAAATGTGGAAAGGGTTCGACCAGTAATGTTACGAAATCCATGTCGCTCTGCTTAGAGACATTCTGCGAAACTTTAATGAATAATTAATCGCAATATGGGATTTCATCAAATGCTATGCAGTCACGAATGTTTAAGTTTACTGACAATTTTGATTTTTGCTAACAATTTAATGATTATTTCAGAAACATCCTCCTGTTATTCTTTCCCACCTTTCAGATGCAGGTGCTTTAAAGAAAAAATAATGAAATTCTTTCATTATATAATAAAAATATAAAAATTTTAATTTATTTAATGAATTATTGTCTTAATATTATTTCTACACTCCGATTGAAGAAATTTTGTAGATCTGAATTTTAAATGTTTGAACATCATCTATGTATCTTTAGATTAGTTTAGTAAAATAAATGCCGCAATTACAAAGTCACACACATGGGAATATTTAAAGTTTAATTGAAGCTTGCAAGATTGCTAAAAAATTTAATTTTTTCCTATTAATTATCTTTTATTTACTATTGTGTCTGTGAGATATTTAATATCGGAGAAGAATCACATATTGAGATCATGATAAAAATGAAAAATTCCATTTTACATTATGTAAAAAATTCACATTAAATTTAATTTTAAATTCATAAGAATAAATGTTTCTTCCTATCATTTCATCAACATGAAAACTAAATTAACTCACCTCCACCAACAAATCACGAGAATAGCCGGATCAAATTGAGGACTAAACAAAGACCTCAGGAGAAGAACTGTACAAAACAGTTGCAGAGCTGATGATTCTTCATGGGGAGGCAGCATGGGGCTATGCATTATCAGCCAGACAATCCACGCAATTAAATTCAGTTCAGAGGAAGTTTCTACTTAACATCTCAGGAGCGTATTCCACCACACCAATAGCCACACTTCAGGTTATAGAAGGGATCATGCCGCTCCAAATTAAAGCAGAACAGGAAGAAGCCTACGTCAGAACAGCCGCAAAACTTACAACAACAACAACTTCAACCCCATTGACTATGGATATGGCACAACTTCCACCAAATTCCACCCAGTAATTTTTCAACTCGAAGACAAAATCTCCCTATAAAAGCAATTCCTTCCAGAAACAGGTCTCAACATCTACACAGACGGCACAAAGATGGACGACAAAACAGGCAACGCCTTCTGTGTCAAGAAAGAAGACACAACAAAATATGAATGGGCCCCTCAACACAGTCTCCCAAGCAGAGCTTCTTGCTATACGGGAAGCTTGTCTTTTGGCAAGCAAGACCGACCAACAGGCTATTTGTATTTTTTACGTAAAATATAACCATCTGTACCCTTTACACAACTGAAACATCGCAAGAATCAGCTTTGAAAAATACACAGGAATCTGAAATTTCTTCTGTAACGTTTACTAACACATATTTAGCTCAAATTGCACTTTGCACTCTATCGTAATTACGCAGTTGATTGTAAATTATCATAACACTGTCCAAATAAATACCTTTCTTTCTCCTCAGAAATATAGTAGAGTAATAAAATACACTCTCGAAGACACTACTCTTATTCTAATCAAAAGCATGATTTGTTATGATAGAAAGTGAAAGGGAGAGATCTTTATAAAAAATATCTCTTCCTACAAACTGCAAGAATGAAGAAGTCTTTATGACAGAATGTAAAATTGAAATATATTCTTGTATACGAGAAATTCTGCCGAAAAGAAAATAACTATAGTCAATTCACAATTCTATTTTTCTACCAAATTAAACATGCCTCAGGTAAGATCGTTCTCAATTTAAATTTTTTTAGTATATAAATGTATATTTATATCTAAGTATATGTATATTTTTATAATATAATGTTTATTTCTATATATTTCTAGTGCTAACATGGACTTTTTCTATAAATTTTTGGAAGGGTCATGTGTTTTTTTTAAATCTTTTTCTTTCTTCTCTTCTGTTAAGTTTTCATTTTATTATTTATAATTTTTCTTTTATTTTTGTTATTATTTAAATTTTCTTGTTTTCGTTTTATAATTTACTGCAAAATTTTTCTTTTTCTTTAGATTACTAACTATTTTAAATTATTTTCTGGCATAGAAATTTGCTCTTTAAAAGACAGTCTTTTGAGAATCTTAAACATTTAAAATTACATGCATACATATAAAAAATAAACTGTAAAAATATATAAAATGAAAAGAATATATATAAATATATATTTTCATAAAATACTGCTGGGTCCGGTCTGGTTCCAATTCATGTCCACCTAAACCGATTTCAAAGAATCATAATGATTCTAGATACAGGAACACGAAGTGATGTTATATATATATATATATATGGAGTATAAATCGAAAAATGAAAGAGTATAAAATGTGAAATGAAAAACGCAATAAAAGCACAATAACGTTTCTTCAGGGGATGAAGTTATTGTGAATTGCTAAATATAAAACACTCCGCTTACACTGCCACGTCAACATCCGTCCTTTTGGTACGTAAAATATTTTTTCTTACTTTTCTCTAATGGTATCACATCGTAATTCCGTTTTAATTATTCAAAACTCCTCTCTCTGTTTTTTCTGGTTGGTTTGGCATTAGGGATGAAAATCAATGTTTTAGGCCTTGCGGCATAACTGATTGCAAGAAAATGTCAAACTTTTATATTTAACAATTTACAATAACTTCATCCCCTGAAGAAACGTTATTGTGCTTTTATTGCGTTTTTCATTTCCCATTTTATACTCTTTCATTTTTCGATTTATACTCTATCTACCACAGCGCTTTTGGACTTGCAGCTTTTAGCGCATTCATTGTGTATTGTGTATGTGATATATTTATATATTTTTCCCATCTGTTACTATTCGCATTTTTGTCTTTACTCGGATATACTTTCAATTCGTTTTTTTCATATCCTTTCGAATTTGATATGAATGTTTGTTATTTATTTTATTGTTTTTCTATTATGTTTTGCCTCTTTTATATATATATATATATATATATATTTCTATCTCTCATCAGAGTTGCAGGAAACACACAAAACAACAAAATCTTAAAATAATCATTTTGTTTTTATGAAATAATAATGAAAATGCTTTCAAAATCAGCAACTTCAATCCCCGGCAATTTTAATAGTTGCCTTAAAATCACAAACCGACATTGCAAATCTCTAGATTCACATTATCGTTTTTGAAACATCGCGAGTATCCGGCTTTTAAAATTTGAAAGCCATTTCGCTTAACATTTATCTACTTATCTTTCCTCGTTGTCATCCTAGCTTATCATTAGAATAGAATTTACGTGTCGTTTAGGCGCACAATTTACAGTCAACAATAAAAGAGGGGGAAAGCATGTTATCAAAATGTCATTAAAAATTTAATGAAATGAAACACTAATAAATTATCTTAAATCGTCTCGTTTTGTTTAATTTTTCGAAAGCTCATCTTTCGTGCTGTGAATGGGGAGAATTTCTTCTGTTTTTGTTCACTTGAAGTAAATCGGTGTTGAATTAAAGTTTTTCGGTCAGTCCTCAGCAAACAATGACTTTGTCCGCGCTGTTGCTATCTCCTTTCTTTTTTTAAAAGTAACAATAATAAAGTGGTGTAATTAAGCTGGTAAGGCAATTCTGTAGTAGCTTTTAATTTTTAAGGTTTCTTGGTGAATCCTAGAAACATAATAATAACGAATTAAGTGATTCTAGAAGAGTAGATGGTTTCTGATAAACTTTGATTTTAGGGAGATCAAGTTTCATGGATATATTAATCTTATTTTGGCAATCAAATTTTTTAAAGTATTCATAATTATGAGATCACCAGTAAAACAAATGCTCTGTGACAATGAATTGGAATCTTGTTAATTATAACATGTAATAATATTTTTAAACTTTTTTCAATAAAAATATAATATTTCCTGCTAACATTTTTATTGCTATTTATTTTCAGAAATAAATGAGAAAATTTAATATTTTATCGTGAAGGAAACCATACAATTGACACAATTTAAAGTTGCTAGGGTTACGGACTTCAAAAAGACAGAATAGGTAAAAATTTAATTTTTTTGCACAAATTTAATGTAGATAAAATATATTTGTTAATGGGGTGTTGCCTTGAGCAAAGAATCTGTGGAGTCTTCAAATCCCATGGGTAAAAAAATAATAAAAAAATTAAGTCTTCAAACTATTATATCGAAATGCATGACATACATACTTTTTGGTTAGGTGTCTCTCTCTTTCTCGCCGACTAAGTAATTTACACATTTTACATTGAGTTTATTAAAATAAATTTTTTATCTTTTGCAAATTAAATTATTACATTTTAATTTGCAAAAGTTTTTGTTTTTCTTTACCTTCTTTAGCTATGAATTATTTAGCTATGTTACAATCCGTGAAA
>BGPR01003391.1:104595-138759 GCA_013235015.1 Araneus ventricosus | reverse complement strand
GACCTTAATGATATGTTTAAAATGTGAATAAGCGTGTCATGAAACAGAAGAGATAATATTTAAAGCAAATAATTTTAACCGATTAGTAATGTTATTACTTTAAACGTACCATGACAGGTCAAAATGATCGGCTGTAGAGTTCTGATTAGAAAATTCACATATGATGTTATCGAATTTTCACACTCGACTTCATAATTTTTTAATTATATTTATGCAATTAATATTCCGTTATTAATTTCCTTTCTCTTTAGTTTATTCTGATAAAGTGTAGTGCACCGTTATTTATCAGGACAGGTCATTGAGAACGAGACAAAAATTTATTGTCTTATCGTATTGGAAAATCTGATGCACATTACATAAATCCCAAAATTGAGAATGCACTACTCTCTCTCTCTCTTCATTAAAGGTGCTAAAATGTTATAATAAATTCACGTTTAAGCTTAAGAGTTGAAAGAATAATAAAAGACACATGAAGAAACATATAAAACGTCTAAACAAAAACAAAGGATTGATAATATTTATATTAACATAAACTTTATGTCAAAGTTGCAAATTTCTTAGTCACAAAATTGAGTTTACAGTAAGTCTAACTCGTTAATAAAAAGAAAAAATTACATGAACTAATATTTTGTTGCATATCCTTTTGCTTTAAAAACAGCTTTTAAACGGCATGGGATTGAGTTAGCTTGAATTTGTGTCCCTTGGGGGGGTTATTTTTGCCCATTCTTCCTTGCACAGTTTTTAAGTGCACAGTCTTTATTCCTAATGTTGTGTTTCTGAGAAGATATTTCCAATTTAGATCGCAAATTTCCAATAACATTGAGGTTTGGGGTCTGAGATGGAGTAAGAAATTGGATAATAAACTTGTATAATAACCGTAACTTCACAATTACGGCTGTATGCTTAAGGTCGTTCTTTGGTTGAAAAATAAAATTTGACACTAAACTCAGTTTCTGTGCACTTTGTTTTAAATTTTTATTCAATATATCTAAATATTTCATTTTATTTATTATACCCAGGGTTGTCGATTTTTTTGATTTTTTTCAAAAAAATCGATTTATTTTATTTAAATCGGATTTTTTTGATTTAAATCAAGATTTTTTTGATTTTAATGATTTTTTTAAAACTAAATATATATATTTAACATTTGTATATTACACAATGAGCCCTACAGTTATAGAATTATATATATATAAATAAATAACAACATACCAGTCATTAAGCTGTACTTTCTTTTTAAAAAAACAAATTAAAAATTTAATTTAAAAATGTAACAACTATTTAAAAAATATTTGTAAATTAAAATATAAAAATAATATACTTTTGAAATATAAGACAATTTTACTAAGGAAAAATATAAAAAATTGTCATTTCTTGACTAGATATATTATTGTATGTTAGAATATTGGAGAATTTTACACTCAGCTGTTCATTTGTTTCATTACAAACACAAGTTTTGAAGCTTTCTCTAATCCTAATCTTTTTCACCCAAAACATTAAATAAAAAATTTTCTAGATAAAATTTTAAAATTCAGGCTTCGAGGTGCATTGAGTAACCATAAGGACTACCTGTGTGCCAAATTTCATGACTGTAAGTGTGACAGATTTGTCTGGACATTGCGCACATTCTCACAAACATTGCCTTTTATAAGTATAGATCATAGTTTAAATTGCACTATGTAGATGTTTGTATTTCTTTTAGAACATTTATATGCATTACTTAATTATCTTACATTTGAACATTACTGCAATATAAAAACTTTGTTGTCCCCAACACTATTTAGTTTTCTCCAGTATTAAAATGAAACTCACTGCATTTTACTATGTTCTTTCTTTGTGAACATGATCCTTTCACAATATTTATTTTATTTTATAAAAAAAGGAGCATCTCATACTTTGCATTTTATTGTGTTGCTCATTAGAGATTTATTTAACCCTTTGCAGTGAAGTGTGCCAATTAATGGCACACCTAATTTCACTCACTTCTGAACCGTTAAATTCAACTATAAATGGAAAATAATAGGTTTAGGATAGGGCTAATAGTGCTCCTTTTAGAATGTATATAGCAGTCTTATGAAATTTTGTTTCGGAATAGGAATTATTAGACAAAGTTTGGGAAAATTCTTTGACTCGGAGATAAGAAATTTTTCAGTTCTGGACGTTTAACAATTTTAGCAAAGTAACTCGAAAATTTTGCTCCAATATTCTTGAAGTTTTAATTTATAACTTTCTGTAATATTCAACAATAATTTTTGAGTGTACCAAGGTGGCTGTATCAAAGGGGGTGACCCGAAAGGGGGACGACCCCCTCCCTCGGAATGAAGTAAGTTTTTTAAAAAACTTTTTTTTTTTTGTAGATTCTATATCTAGACAATGAACTAAAGCCATTCAAAATGTTTTCTCATCATATTTTTAAAAAATTATTGCGTTGCGCCGCAAAGGGTTAGAATCTAATTTGCTTGTGTTCTCAAAAATAAAGATACGGAAAGTACTCTAGTTACATCAATTCAATAAAATATTTTTCTATGTTCTATATATTCTTTCTTTAAAGATACATTTAAAAATACTTTAAAATCACTAAAGATACATGAACAATTTTATTTCATTAAAGCAGAATAACTTGATATTTAAAATAAAGTGATTTAAATCAGTGATTTTTTTTAAAAAAATCAGTTGATTTAAATCGCGATTTAAATCAGTGATTTTAATCAACTGATTTAAATCACTGCAACCCTGATTATACCATTAATAAAAACCGAAATCCCCACTTCATTTGCAGACATAGAACCCATACAACGACTGAGTTTCCCTCATGCTTGATGTAGGAATGGTGTTTGGGGCAAGTAGTTCAGAATCAGGCTTTAACCAAGCATAGATTCGACCATTGCTTCCAAAAAATTTTAAATTTACATTTGTCTCTGAATATGACTTGATTCCAAAAATCTTCAGGCTCTGAAATATGCTTTTTAGCAAAAGCAATTCTTTAATCTCTATTGGCTTTGAAAATTAAAGGGTTTTTTTATAGCTACAATTCAATTATAATTGGCTTTCCTGAGCACCCTTCTAAATGTTTCTGCCGAAACACTCCTTCTTTCTCTTGCTGTAGACGTCAATGTAGCAATTTCTACAGCAATCAGTTTAGAATTGTTTCTCTCAGTCGTCGAACTGAGAATTCCTTTTCTTACTCTACCAGGCTTATTTGTTATTAGTTCAATCTGCTTATATACTTTTAAATTATTTTTTGTATGTACCCTTGTCTACTCCAAGCATTCCTTGCAATTTCACGACCAGATTTGCTTTATTCACACATTCGAATTACAAGTTTCGGGGTAATAAATACTTCAGTTCTAGAGCTAATCCTGAGAATTTAAAAAAAAATGCAAAAACTTATTTCTCTAATGGATATCAATTCCTGGTGCATTGCAGCATCAAATTTATTACACTGATTTATTCACAGAAAAGTACTGGTGGTCAAATTGACATTTTTATGAAGTGTCCTACTTAATTTTGTGACTCTAATTTGGAACTTCAACATAAAAATTAAGTCAATCAAGTTATTATCATTTCCTCATTTTTTGTTTCCTTGTTAATACATTCTATAATGAGCATTTTAACACTCCTGTAAGTATTAATATTTAATGAATATTTTAAGTTGCTATTTTAGATGTTTAATGAAGAACATGAGTGGTGTACACTCAATTTTGGGAGACACTGTATGTCCATCTGTGAAGACAATAACTCAACTTCGAAACTTAAATCCGAAACATCGTAGCATGATAATGTTTTTAGGCTTTAATTGTTTGTCTCTTCATCAACATTGGCAAAAGCAGGCGTAACTATTTTGGTCTGTCTGTGAAGACGATAACTTTAAAGAAATGGAAAAATTAAATTTCTGTTGAATTATTATTACCTTAGGAGTAACTTTGTGGAATATTTTTTTTTTTTTTTATTAAAATTATTTTTTTTTTTACATTCAATCAAGAAAAATCAAGTTTTTATCTCAAAACCGGCTAGATTACCGTTCAAATAAGTACGCTTACTCTAAAGACTTTCGAATGTTATATTTTGACCTACCGTAACCAAGCTGATGCAACTTGATTTAAAAATTTGCCATGCTAAACATTATCTAATTATGCGTAGAATTCGAAGCCAAAAATTGCCAAACAAGTAATTTTACAAGCTTTAAAAATTCACCACTATTTCTGAAGGAATGATTACAAGTTCACCTTGTGTTTGTCCTTTCAAACTTCACAACCTAACAAAGCTCACACATGCGTAACGCAACGAAGGTCAAAAACGAAACAGAATAATTTTTAAAAATGCATAAATAACCATAAAAAATACAGTACACTCGTATCTGGACGAATACCTAATTTCCGAACAACAATATTTTTCCCAATTTGAACTCCTACAAAACTTATGTTAATAAATACAGCGAAGCATCGTTTATACGTCTTTCAAGGAACTGACTTAAAACGCCTTACAAATAAAAAAGACGTATAATCGAAATTTTACTAAAAAACTTTCATTAATACAAATTTAATGCTACTAAAGCGAATTCATTTAAAAAAGATAATTTTAAACTCTTTTAAGATAGTAAAGACATATTACTACATAGTATTATGCCACAAAAATTAAATTTTAAAATTAAATATTTATCATAAAGGATAACGTTATTTGCAGGTACTGTACCTGCGGATAAAACGTTATTTGCAGGTACTGTACCTGCGGATAAAACGTTATTTGCAAGTACAGTGCGCTAACGTCAGGTTCTTGTCTGATCACCCTAATTAAGTAGCATCGGGAGCGGTCAGCACTTGGGAGGGTGACCGCCTGAGGAATACTGCGGGCTTTTGGCTTTCTTTTTGAGTTCTTGACTCATGTGTGGACTTTGAAATAGTTTTACATCAGATCCAGTGGAATTAGTTTCAACGGTTAAAATATCTGCGGATAAAATATTATTTACTGTCTAAGAATAAATAATGAGTTGTGAATGCTTTCTCTAAACTTAATAATTTAAAAACGGTTTTTAAATATAATTCTAAACATTATTTCTCATTGCCGAACTTGCATTCAAACCGTTTCTTCATTTCTAAAAATATTTGATAGTTTGTTTTTAATCCATTGTTAAAAACTGAAGTAGAGAGATGCTGTTTATTATCGAATTAGAAAATCACCCGTCATGGTTTGACGGATGCAAATTGCCTCTTCAATCGAGAGATTTCCGGTCAATTTTGACCTGTTTAAATAGATATATATGCGAGAGAAATGTTTAACATTGATTGAAAACAAATAAAATAAACATATGTCTTAATGACAAGAAATATATTTTTTTTCATTTACATATTATTTAAATATTTCTTTATTCAAAAAACCTCTTTGTAAACAACATTCTGTGTGAAGTATTTTTTGTTGTTTAACAATTTTCCTTGTACTTAAGATGTCCAATCAAAACAAAGCACTACTCTGCTTGTCAAACGTTGCCAAAAAATATTATCAAATTATATCATCACAATTGCAATAAATAATCAGATGCATCGTGGCGTCCAAACTATATCATGTGCATGATATACCACTGACGTGATTTACTACTTTCTATTAAAAAACGGAAATTAATTTGAAATATATAATTAACATGATTTAAAATTTCTTGGGAACCTATTGATCATAGGGAGATAAATTTTTTATCAATCGATAGCAAATTTTATTTCACTATTTTACAGCTATTAAATTTGACATTAGCACGACAATTACTTTTTTAAATTAAAAATTGCTGAAATTTAGGTGCTCTAACAATGAAGTAATGCTGTTTAACGTCTCGCAGTGCTATGAAGCGAATTTCATTGTTGGTGACGTCAGAGAGTTACCGGATCAGTGAGAGACAGATCTGGGCTATTATATTAATAATTATACCTATTTTTGGATAATGAGATTAGAAGGTACTGTATCTGTGAGGGCGCTGTGGAGCAACGAAGCGTTGGCAGCTGTCGAGTGTTGACAGTAGAGAAGAACGGGGAAGTTCCTGACGCGGAGCAGATGGGCTTAGCGAGTGGCAGACTAGAGTTTTAGCCGGTGGATGTTTTGCATGAAATATCAATAGTGTTTTGATATTAAACTCACAGCTCGAAATGTAACTGAGCGGGTGAGCATTTTATATTTCGTTTCATCGTTGTAAATATCTCATCATTGTTGTGTGTACATTGTCCGTATCCCGTAGCGAAGTCAATAAATAATTGGGATAAAAGTCATTGGTCTTTATTTGTCTCCATCACTCACATAAAAGAAACCCCACGCAGAACGGAGAGTTTCACAGTATCTTTGGATAAAACGTTATTTATTAGGCAGTGTACATTATGTTCAAATTATTTTTCTTCTATAGGAGTAACTGAAGAGACCTCGAAACAAATATTCATACATTTTAAAATTTAAATCACAAGCAAACATTGAGTAGCGGAAAGGGAGTAAGAGTATAGTTATTTAAAATATGCTTGAAAATTAACAAGGTTTAGGAAAAAAAAAAAGAGCAAAATAAAATAATGAATTTATAGACACCAGTTTTAAAAATAATTTGTGAAAATTCAAATTCTTAAACTTTACTAGCACAAAAAATTGCTCCCAACTTGCTCCCGGATTCGAACCCATAACCTTACGGTTAGCAGTCAACCGCTTTACGACCATGCCACTCGGCCGTGACGTGAAGAGGTATGGGATCATTTACTTCTTTTCTTCAGCTTCTCACTGTTAAAATTTTTAACGACGGCTAATTCTGCATTTTCTTCAATGTAGATTTGCATTTTGAAAATGGGATTATAGCAGATTCAAAATATTGACTTTGGGGTTTCCGTCAACTTCAAATGGAAGTTTAAAATTTCGTAAAACATCTTTCGGGTCTTTGGAGCTTATTAGGATAGGAAATTTTTTATTGATAATTTGCCATAAGGTTTAATTTTATGACAGAAAAAAATCAGTAAATATATTTTCTCTGCCAAATTCAATCAAATGAATTAGAAATCAGCTCTCAAGACCAAATTGAATGTGAAACAAAAAAGTCGCATGACTCCGATGAGAAACTGAATATTCTCACAATTGATATTTCTTTTAATAATCTCATAAACACAGAAAGAACGTTTCAAGTAGAAAAAGAACATTTTAAAATTTCTACAGAAGTATATTGAATTTGGCAAAAGCTGCAAGTAATCCGTAGATACAGTATACCTGCAAATAACGTTTCATCCGTAGGTACAGTGTACCTGCAAATAACGTTTTATTCGCAGGTACAGTACCTGCAAATAATCACTTCCTATCATAAAAATGAGAAAAACCATGCCTTTATTGCACAATTTCTGATCTTATACGATTTTTGTGCTTGTAGGTAATTAATAAAATCTTTAATCGTGGTCTGACGTACTGATTGTCTGTGACAGCATTACAAATTGAATTAAGTTAATTGAATGTTTTTTCACTTATTCTTTTGACAAAAGAAATAAGTTCGAAGTTTTTAATGGAGGCCAGTGCATCATAGGCGGCTGGTGCACCAAAAAAGTGGGGGGTCAAAAGAGATGCGAGTGTGCGTGTGGGTGGGGCGCCCTAAAGCTGATTTTTTTTGTAAAATTGGGCTATATTATTGGATTTTAACGTCATTATTGATTAAATTACCTTCTCTAAAAAATTCGGAACACAGCCTCAAATATCGGAACGGATGGCCACCGTAGACTCCCTCCTTCCAATTCAAAGTTCCATTTCAATTCTTATGAAATAATAACATGAGAAAAACATAAAAGACTTATCTATTAAGTCACAATTCTTCTTTCTTTAAACTCGTGAATCGATCAACGATGTCCTCACAAAACGACGTACTCCCAAACACAAAGAAAGCAGGTCAGTTATAAATTTATTTATTTGATATTATGTTATACAATATACATCCGTATTATAAATTAGAAGAAAGATAGCCTACGATTTTTGTTTTTCGCAAATTGTTCTATTACCTTAATAAAGTCAATATCTATAGTATTTTCAATCTTCAAAACAGCAAGTGCAGAAAGCCTCTCTTGACACATACTATTTCTAAGGTATGATTTTAAAGCATGAAAAACTTCTCTCATATGATGCAGTTGAGACAGGTATCACAAGGAGAATTTGGATTAGTTTTATCAAGTATGGAAATATGTAAATCACAGAGTTCCTTTTCAACAAGAAAATTGCATCTTTCCCTCAGTTCTGTTATCTCTGTGGATATTTCTGGCAAAGAGTCGATGTATTTTTTGTACATTTTCTAAAAATTTGTATCTCTCCCTTTATTTTTTCCATATCAAGATCATATGTTTCAGAGACTTTTTGAATTGATGCATTTTTTATAATCTTTGATGGATTGGAACATGTTACATCTTTTAGAGATTGAAAAATATCCAACTCATTTTCTTTGAACATTTCGTCTATTGTGTTTAAAGCAGCATCTATAACTGGAAAAGCAATTTCCATTCGATAGAACAATTTAACACCTTGTAACATGCTGAAGGAACCGCCGCCTATTTTCGAATTCACCTTTCTAGAGCGTGGAAGTTTTGGAGAAGTAAACGATTTTGCTTCACAAATATCGTTAACTTATATCCACAACTTTTCAAAAAAAAAAATATTCACTTCGGAATTCATGCAAGCATTCTTTTGTTGTATTAACCAGTTCTTTAACTGTTAAAAAAATTAGCGATTTTGATTGCAAAGCTTTTGAAAGCGTATCTGTAGCTTCCAAAACTCTTTGGATCAGAAGTAGCCAAAAAATGAATTGGAAACTTTCGCTATTATTCAGCGAAGCTTTAGCTTGCGATCCATTTTTCGATGAATCGTTAATTTTGAACTTTGAAAAGTGGGGGGCAAGGCCCCTTTACTTTTGGAAGTGAGGGGGCAGTTGCCCCCCTTGTCCCCCCGGACGAGCCGCCTATGCAGTGCATCTTTAAAGAAATGTGGAATAACTTGATCATCATTTCTTAAATTAGTACCAATTTATCTTCTATTAATTTATCAATTGTGAATAATTTTGAAGTTATGATATCACACTAAAAATGAGAAAATTTTCACATTTAAAACGGGGGAAAACGATTTATAACTGAAGCTTTGCGTCGTATAAACAAAATACTTCATAATTACAATGAATACGAATGAATCGGGACTGCGCTGAAACGACGCATAAATGTGAAACGTATAAACGGTGCTTTACTGCATTCCAATTAACGACTTCATTTTAGTGTTAAAATACTACATATCAAATAGGTATCATTTCCTAGAGCAAGCCATTCACATCTCCTTAAAACGGAATTTTTAGAACACGGGAAGGAAAAAGCTATCGTCAAGGTCGAAAACCTATGAAATTTGGAACAAATGTTTCGAAATCCAACACTTCATGCGCCGATTCGGCGGAATTCAAAATCCAAGACTTCCAATTTTAGACCCCGATACGAGGCTAGCGGCACATCAAAGTATCTGCCTAGATTGGGATCTCGCGACGAGGCTACAAAATTGGAAATCCGCCGAGTGGGGGGGAGGGGAATAGAGGGTATCGAAGAGCTACGGTAGCGCACTTTGGAGCCTATGCGAATGACGTGCTTAATCTTTCTATTAAAATGGGTGGGGGGAAAAACGGGCTTAGGACAAATGGTATATGAATGCCCAGCTTAACAAAAATTAACTGTACTGATTAAAAATATCACGCATGGTATTAACAAAGAAAAGGATAAAACCTAACTAAAACCAAAATAGTTAAGCTAATAAAAATCAAATTCTGGATACGGCAGAAATTTTCAACTAATCATGGAACAAGAATAGGCGAGGATTTTTTCCCCCTTCCCTTGATTGTTTATTTTTAAACACTAAAGCTCAAGGAAAATATACTGCAAACCAGTCGAGCGGAACTGTTTACAAATAGTTCGATGCGTGCGATCCATGTAAGCGGAACAAACGTTTCACTTTATAGCACAAGGAGAAAAAAGTATGTAGAACAAACGTTCATAATCTTTACAAAACAGAAAGCAAGTCCCAGAGTTGAAACATTTCATACAGGTGTATAAATATGAAAAGAAGTCCAGAAAATTGCAAACAATTTGAATTAAAATATATTTTTTTGAAATGTTACGTTGGCGGTATCACAACCGAAGATCGAGCTTTTAAAACAAACTGTTACGAAAACTATTAGCGGCGATGAAACCGCGGAAGAATTTTACTTTTTCTTACACAACTCTAAACATTTGATTAAAAATCCTTTACTATACCGGCATATTATGATTTCTACATTAAAAAACTTAGCTTAGTTTTATTTTCAGCTAACAGTATATAATCAATAATTATCGAAACAAATGTTTTGTCATATTTTTCCGTAAAATTTTATTTTAAAGAATCCTAGAATATGGCGTTCTAAATCCTTTCGGCAAAAAAAAAAAAAAAAACCAAGCGCAAACTTTAACAGCAGAATCTATTCCTTCTTCTTCATTATTTATGAAAAGAAAAACATCAAGACATCATTTTGATTTAAAAAGTACTTTAAATTTCGCTCAATAATTTTTGAAGTTTAGATTATATTCAATGCTAGAAAATAAGAAAATGCATTAGCCATTCTTGGAGAGGTGATAAAAGTTTTTGGACGAAAATAGTTATGAGCCTTGCCTTTACCCCACCCCGCTCATCATATAAACACTGACGAAAGAAGGGGGGGGGGAATCAATAATATAACTTAAGGCGAAACATAAAGCAAAAAAAACATAACCATAATAATTCGAGTCTTTGAAACAAACAAAACCATGTAAGTTGTATTTAGCTCCTTTTCATCTAACTAAGCTGAACAATTAACTTCAAGGATACAGCCAATGCGCTCAGTCAAAAGTAACCAAAAATTCATTTCCCAAGATAGTGATGCGGCCTGCGGAAAAGATGCGCCTCACTTAGAGCTTCTTTCCAGCCCAACACAGATTTTAAAATTATAGTATAAACATTTAACAGCTGTTAGATATGCTGTATTTATAGCAAAAAACTATATTTATGGCAATATAGAAACGCAGTCAGGTTCATTCATTGCATCAGTGATAAAGAATTTTTAATGTCTATAAATTTATTTATTCTTAACTAATCGTCTTGGCGACCAGCGGATTAGCCGGGTTTATTGTATGCGAAAAATTTCAATGAAATAATTTATGAGCAGCTTGGACTTAATAGTTTCCCAAGCAAATAATTCATCTTCATTGAGCTTTATAATAAACTAGCAGAACGCGCATGGCGTTGACCCCGGAATCAGCACTTCAACAAAATGGGGTAAAAAATGCCCATAACAACACGAAAAAGTTTTCAAAACAAAATCAAAACAAGATACACATTGATTTTCGACAATGACGCGAATGTAATGACGACACCGGAAGGAATCGGATTATAGAAAGCACATTACGTCACCAACTGCGAGGAAGGTCACCACCAGCCAATGAAATTGCAACAATGCATTCTGGGATGATCCGGAAAAACGATCGCTGACAAATCTCGCTAGCAAAAAAACTGTTTGAACTGATCAGGGAAAAATTAATTTAATAAAAAAACGGAATAAGATATTTTAACCATTCTTGTTTTGAATTCGACAGAAACGTTCCAGTTATATGTTGAAGAAAAAAAAATGAAAATTATAGAGTTGTTAGAACGTCAGATGCGAGAATTTGAAAAAATTCCTTATAAAAAAATTACCATAAAAGTGACTATTTTTAAAAAAATTCTCAAAATTCAGTCAATTCCATTAGAAATTCAAAACAAACTTCATTAGAACAAAAATTGTGTGTTCTATCCGATGGTGCATTGATTGTTTTTCAACTATCATTATAAAAGATACTACAGCCGTTAACATCACGAAAATGACCCAAAACAACACAAAACATTAAATAAAAATTTTTCTAGATTGAATTTTAAAATTCCGGCTTCGAGGTGCATTGAGTTACCATTAAGACTGCCTGTGCGCCAAATTTCAAGGCTGTAAGTGCGATAGATTCGTCTGGACATCGCACTCACGCGCGCACACACAAACATTGCCTTTCATTATAATAAACTAGCAGTACGCGCACGGAGTTGCCGTGGAATCAGCAAAATGAAAAAAAGAAAACGCCCACAATGACATGAAAAAGTTCTGAAAACAAAACAAAAGATACACATTATTGATTTTCTCGCTTATTTTTCTTCGCGATAATGACATTTCAACTGTAGAAAAACAATATAGAGTACGTTAATCCGAGACAATATTAAAAAATTGCAACGTGAAAATGATTATTATACTGCAAGTAAAATATGCGAGACTTAAACACGTTAAGACACTGCCAAACGCACGGCGTTGCCCGTGAGGACTTCAACAAAATGAAAAGAAGAAAAAAAAACGCCTAGAATGACATGAAAAAGTTTTGAAAATAAAAGATACACATTACTTGATTTTCCTGCCTTTTTTTTTTTTTTTTTTTTTTTTTTTTCCCCCCGTGCTACAGTACAGAGTACGTTAATCCAAAACAATATAACAAAATTGGAACGTGAAAATGATTATTATACAGCAAGCAAAATTACCCAGTGGCAGAATGCTTTTCAATAGTCTTCAACGGAGGTTGGGTCTCTTAAAAATAGTCTGCAGAATAGTGCGCGACTATAAATATTTTGCTTTCTTGTTTTGAAATATTTATATCAACCTACAACTATTAAAATACGATAAACATAAATTAAAAACCATATAACATCTTTATTATTTGTATAATATAATTGTATAAATTAATAAACAAAAGCATATGAAGATCAATCTTTTCTTTGGGCAGATAATTAACAATAATGAAGTATCAAGTTGTTTCAGAAGTAATATTAAACATACTACACAAATACCTATACAGTAAATTATATTTGGGTACTTTACCGTTTTAAACACAGCACTTGGTGTCTTTCTATTTTGGTGAATTTTTCAAAACAATACATCACTAGCTCATATAAATGAAATATTCTTCAATATGTTAGATGTTATTTAAAAATTTATGCCTCCTGTTTATTGTAAAAAAAAAATTAAGTATGCCAAATATTGTCTTAATGTATGTTTTAAATTTAAAATGCAATAAATAATTGCTTTTTCACGAAAGAAAAACTTTGAAACTTTTTAGCACATTTATCCTGATATGCATTTTAATGGTTTGTGTGCAAGCTGATCAATTGTTCTGCAATGATACATATATAAGATTTCATAGTATCATTGTTTATTATTTAAAACGAGGAAGAACAAAGCTGTCTTCTTCTAAAATTCTTGATACAACTTTTGATTTTATGGAATTTTGCATTTGCACATATGTAGATATATTTTGAAAGTGTGTATAATAATGGATTCCATATTTCTTAACTAATGCTTAGAACGTTTAAAATTGGAGCAATCTTGGCTTGAACTCTGTTCCTCGTCTTTGTCAATTTCATAATTTGTTCTTTTTTCGCTCCCGTTTTTAAAAAATGATTGATTTGCAGCCGTAGAGATAGATCGAAAGTTCGGAGGTTTATTTTCAGGCTGGCGTAAATAATGCTGCATTAAGTGTTTTCGTAATCATGTAGCATCGCAATCAAAACAACGAATTTTAACGATATACGCAGCCATCTCGAAGTAAAAACCACGTGTTACTTCCAGAAACCAAAGGCTCCGTGCGAGAAACGTATCGGAATGAAACGCGTAGAAAACATTGGCCGTGACCAATACAGTTAGCGTACTTCAAGGTCAAATCGCAGTCACTAGGTCAGCTAGGGAACCCATTCAGCATAGGGAAGAAAGAGGGGGGTGGGACGAAGATTGGCCGAGAGGATTGCATATTTTAGCAATGTGAGTTATATAATAATTGCTAAGTTCTTTAGAAAGTGTGATTTAATAACTGATATTTTTCATGACGGGATTTATTTTATGAGCACATGATAAACTTTATTACAAAATAGTCTGCAGACACTGTCCAAAATCTGCGACGTACGACGCAGCGTCGCGGTGTTTCTGCCACTGGGGCAAAATATAAAGTCGTATCCGAAAATAATAATCGAAGTAATTCATTCAGTTGAAGGTCATGACGTATCCTGCGCTCTGCACCGTCAACCAATCAAAATTGCCAGCAACGTTCCGAAGAAGTGCCGCGCGAGGAAACTCGTTAGAGGAAAAATATCTTTCAACTGTCCAGGGAAAAATTAATTAAAAAAAAAACGGGGAAAATATATTTTAACCATTCTTGTTTTAAATCCGACAGAACCGTTGCAGTTATAAGCTGCAAAAAAATTGAAAATAATAGTGTTATTAGAACGTCGGATGAGCAAATTTAAAAACAAAAATAAAATTTAGATGGCAAAACTAACTATTTTTTAAAAATTTCTCAAGATTCAGTAAATTACGTTAGACGTTCAAAACAAACTTCATTATAACGAAAATTGTTCGTTCTATCCGATGGTACATGGATTGTTTTTCAACGATGATTAGGAAAGATACTACAGCCATAAATGACCCAAAACAACACAAAACGGTAAATAAAACATTTTCTAGATTAAAATTCACTTCGGGGTGCATGCAGTCACCATTACGACTACCTGCGTGCCAAATTTCATGGCTGTGAGTGCGATAGATTCGTCTGGACATCGCACGCAAACATTGCCTTTTATAAGCAAGATGATACCGACCGGCCAAATTATTTTCTTTTAGCCCAAAAAAAGTTTCCAAAACCAGGGTGGACATCATTTTTGCTGTTTCAGTTTCCCTGACATTTCCAGGTTTTATAAAAAATTTCCCTGACTTTTTTCGGAGGTAGCCCATCAACCATAGAAAAAAAATCACCTGCATATTGGCCATACTAAGTATTCATTCAAGTCAGTATGGTTTGAATAAAAAAGCAAAATGTTTGAAAAAAGAACATTTATTTACAACTTTTAAACAAACCATAAAATAACTAATACATCTTTACAATAATTCTACTGTACCGAATTTTCCAGGTTTTTCTGATTAAAAATATAAACTCAAAAATTCTTCAGGACGATCAAAATCTCAATAAAAATAAACGTTGCAAAATAAAACATAAAAAGGCAGAGAAAAAAATGTAAGAAAACGATTTTTTACTGATGTTTATAAATTAAAACACAGAAGCATAATATTCTATCACACGAAAGGAATCGAATGGTTTGCAAAAGAAAAAAAGCAACTTTTTATTCCAACCAACTTCCTTCAATACAGCTCAAAATGGACAATATATAAAGAGAAATAAATAAAATAAAACATCAGAGACAAAAAGAGAAAAAAATAAAATTCGCAAAAATGGGGAAAAAAAACCTGAATTTAATTTACCATTTAAAATAAATAAAAATCTAATTTGAAATTTTTTATGAAAAAATTACTGTGGCGTTAGCTCCCCTCTTGTGCTAATCCATCACTTTGCTAAATTTGATCTCGTATGTCAAAGATCTGGGAGTGCGTAAAGAACGAGAAAAAAAAAAAAAAAAAGAAACCCCGAACATGCATACATAATACTAAAAAAAATTGTTCTTTTATATGTATGGTTAACAGCTGTCCCATACTTTGAAGATCCCATAATTTATCAAAATGATCAGTAATCACAATGTTTCCCAACACTCAGAAAAAAAACATACACAAAATAAACAAACAAAAAAAATGCTGAAAGAAAATATTAGCACTGATTTCAAATACTTCATAACTCAATGAAAAAATCTCCAGAAATGGAAAAACAAACTAATTCTGGTATAACTCCTATTTGATATTAAATCATCATAAAAGCAGGCAGTAGTGTGAATGCTAACTTGTAGACAGATAAAGAGAAATTTACGATCTAGTAAGCTATCTGAATATCTTGGACATGTAGCCACATCCCGGTTCTTCTTCCATATCTGAGTGTGATTATACTATAGATTTTCATCTCAAGTATAATCTAATTTTACTACCAAAAGAAACGCGATTCTGTTCATATAGTCCAGTCAACGAAGGTCCAAAATGGGGGTGAAAAACATTAACTCATATAGTTTTGAAAATTGGTACACATGTTCGTGAGGGGCTTATTATGAACATACTAAAAGTCCCCGTTCCTGGAGTGTGAGTTCGCGGCGCTATCTTGGATTTCATCCCTCCTTTAGTTTTAGTTTTTCCTGAATATCTCCAAAAAATTCAGTTTCCAAATTCCATTTTTTAAACAAATTAAAGAGCATAAAATTCCCTACAAACTATACTTTTATTTTTCTTCCAGCTTTAATAGTTTCCCAGATAATGGACCTCAAAAGTTGCCGCCATCTTTGATTTCATCTCCCTTTTTTAGTTTCTCTTGAATATCTCAAAATCTATTCAATTTTCAAATTACATGTAATCAGCAAATTAAAGAGCGTAAAATTCCCTACAAACACATGCTTTTATTTTTGTTTCAGCTTTGATAGTTTCCGAGAAAATGGATTTTAAAATATGCCGTCATCTTGGATTTTATCCCCCTTTTTTCAGTTTTTTTTTTAATATCTCGAAAACTATTTGATTTTCAAATTACATTAAATACAACAAATTAATGATCGTAAAATTCCCAACCAATGCATGCTTTTATTTATATTCTAGCTTTAATAGTTTCAGTGATATTTAAGAAAAACTAAAAAGGGGGTATAAAATCCAAGATGGTTGCAGATTTTGAAATCCATTATCTCGGAAACTATTAAAGCTAAAACAAAAATAAATGCATGCGTTTGTAGGGAATTTTGCACTCTTTAATTTTCTGACTACATGTTATCTAAAAATTGAATAGATTTCGAGATATTCAAGAGAAACTAAAAAAAGCGGATGAAATCCAAGATGGCGACAACTTTTGAGACCCATCATCTGCGAAACTATTAAGCTGGCAGAAAAATAAAAGTATATATTTGAAAGAAATTTCACCCTTTTTAATTTGTTGAATCAATTAAGATTTGAAAATTGAATACTTTTCGAGTTATTCAGAAAAACTAAAAAAGGGGGATGAAGTCCAAGATGGCGCCGTGAGCTTACCCCCCCCCCCAGGACCGGGGACTTTTAGTATGTTTATCAGAAGCCCCAACGAACATGTGTACCAATTTTCAAACTATATCATTTAATGTTTTTTTTTTTTTTTTTTCCCAAACCCTTCGTTGACTGGACTAATAGCCGAAATTTCGGTCCCTCGGAAATTTAAATGTAAACACCTCGCCTTATTTATAAAAAAAGATCAGCGAATTGTTGCCTGCAATAAGAATTATCAAGATAAAAAAAATTCCAGGTTTAGAATAAATTTCCCTGACTTTTCCCTGTTTTTTCCCGGTCTCCCGAAATTCCCTGACTATTCCCGGTTTTCCCGGTCGGGTGGCCACCCTGCCTGCCCTAAGACACTGCAAAGCAGAGAAATACTGCCACAGCAAATAATGTTTCTTATTTCTTTTAGCTCTTCACAAGGCCAGTTCCTCTTTCTATGGCTCTTCACAAGGATCAAACGAAACTAATCACAAAAAATTAGCGAAGCGCTGCTATTAATTTTTTTAAAAAGACCAGGCAATCCGTATCCATTTTTAGGTGACTACGGGCGTTCCTCTTACAGCAGAATACATCTGCACCGAGTCACTCACTTGTCACTAGCCCAAATGCATGAATGATCTCGTGTAAAGTGATACGCAATCGTAGAAATCACTTCTGCAAAGTGCCACAGGGCTGTCAACTCTTGCGACTTAGATGACATGGTTGACAAATGTGATCTGGGCGATGAATTTCAATAAGGCAAAGGAATTCATTACCGTTGCTGCTTTTAATGATAATCACCGTTAGGATGTATGTCCGATACACGGGCTGTGAGTCTGGATCAAATATTTTTTTTAAAAAAATAACGCAATACATTGCCATCAAATATTATTTCACTTATGCAAATTACAGCCAACACCATCATATAATTATTGTCGTAGATAGTCACTAGAATACTGTTTCGACAACAGTAAAATAGGCAAGACCTTCATTTAAAAGATATTAAAGATCAAATTAGTCTCTTTTTTTCAAGATCTAATTCACAAAAATCTATACAAAATAAGTGTGCCCGAAACTGACGAATGCGTGTCGCGATATAAATAAAATTTAGTCACTATCGTAATCATTTAAAAATTAATGTTTAAACGTGCCTTCCTTAGATTGAAGTATCAGCGTATCAAATCAGCATCGACATTGAAAGCGCGCATCTTTTTTACGAACTTTTACTACAAGTTTACCGGAATTTTATTAAATCGAATTATCAGTATTAGCACAACATAGAAACAAACGCGTCATAAGGGTGCGTTTTTATAATATTAAAATTTGAGATCACTGCTGGCGCAAATACAATTTATTGAACGGAATTTTTAAATTCTCTCATAAAAATACTGATTCATCTTTTCACTGCCCTCAATACGATTGTATATGTCCACAGTTTGCAAAGGGTAAAAGCATTTTGATAATGGAGAGCAACAGCTAACTGTTTCAAATACTTTAAAAAACAGGCACGTGGTAAAATGTCATACTTAACCTTGAATTTCATTAAAATCTTACACCAACAGTAATAAGCGTGGCTGTATTCGTTACTGTTTCATAAATTCATCGAACTAGTAAACAAACATTCAGTGTTTAAAAATATCTTTGGAAAAAGTGTTCATATCTTCCAATATTATTAACTGACCTCCATATATAAATATAGAATCATCCTTTTAACAGTATCGCAATTTAAATGTTTTCTATGATCACTTCTCCCCAACTTTCTCTATCGTCAATTTTTTCGCAACACAATTATGTGAATAGAATAAACCATAATAAATATTTGTTTCACTTATGTGAAAAAAAGGAACTCCCATTCTCAATAAATTTCTAGAGGAAATTCTTCAAGTTGCAAAATGACCAGAGAAACACACCTCACCAAAGAAACGGTTCTTCCTTCAAGTTCAACCCACCCTCTCTCAAGGATAAGCCTTGAGTTTAGTTTATAATCGTAACAAAACATACCTTGAACGGTATATGGTGTCGTCAGATGGCGGAACAAGACGAGACCAATGATGAGCATGGATGTTTTTCCCATAATCACGACTAGCCGAGATAGCACCATTCTGCATTTATGCAACTCAATACATCATATTTGTTTGAAATTTTGTACAAATATTTATATAACATATAGCACATGCACTCTCTTGTACATGTCTAGGGATCTTTTCTATCTAATATTTCTAAAAAATATACAGGGTGCCCGAGAACATTTCAAAAATTAATTTTAAAAAAAACATGATGTTACAACTACGATTTTTTTTTTTTTTTTAATGATAGAGCAAATAAAGTTTTTCCCAGATAGGTAACGCGGCGTTACGGCGTTCTAAATTTGATATAGCGAGAGAATTACGTACGCAACGGCTACCGATAGGCAGAAGCCGATGCACGTTTTCTGGTTTCCTTCTTTAGTTTTTCTTGAATATCTCGAAAATTCAATTTTCACACTACACGTGAATTAACAAATTAATTAAAGAGCGTAAAATTCCCTACAAATGAATGCTTTTATTTTTCTTCTAGTTTTAATATTTTCGCAGATAATGGCTCTCAAAAATGGAAGATTTTCAATAAATTACGGCCAACTAGAACACCTAAAGGAGCGTCACCTATCTGGGGGGAAAAAAAACTTCTTAAAATGCGCTCTCATTACAAAAACACGTAGTTGTAACATTAGTAGATTTTTTTTGTAATTAATTTTTGAAATGGGTTCCAACAATTTTCGAACACCCTGCAGTACTAGAACGTAGTTTCCATTTTGATGACATATCTGTACCTCAGAGCTAGACTATTTTAAGACTAATTCTCCTTATTTTGTTGTTTCCATTGCATTTGCATCACCCCGACTGCATCTTCGGGAGGGGAAAGTGAAGGTCGAAAAGAACAACAGAAAATAAATTGTGCACTGCATTCTGGAACTCCTTTCAGCTCTCCTGTAAAATGCTAATATATTGTAATTGAAGTCAGTTCACCTCTGATGTAGGGGTTCGAGAACACGATTGCATTCCAAAACTAAATCCCGCAATAAGTTCCGAAAGAGACTATAAATTGAACGATATATTCTTCCTTTTGCAATTTTTAGGGTGAATGGATATTGGGCAGTTTTCCAATGTGATAATTTCTAAGAGACTGTTGCTAATTATTACACTTATAACAATTGTCTTAATTTCCAAGTTTATCATACTATCAAAATTATAATGTCACTGTATTTAAATTTAAAATTTCAGCGCTGAAAGTAAGGATATTCCTAAGTTTATATCCATCAGCCCTCGAATAGTTTGGATATGAAAAATTATTTTAAGAAATCAACGGAGAATAAACGGAATTCGCAAGAGCCTAAACTTCCGCATGAAACTATTGCTGCAAAAAAAGAGACAATTTAGACCACTTAAATGTTTAGATTGTCTGATGATTGAGACATCTTAGAATTAGTCATTTAAGAGAAAAAAAGTGGTATTAATAATTTGTTTAATGATTTTTATATCAATCACCGAAACACACATAAAAGGCCTCCATCTTCTCACACTCATTGAAATTTATACCAAGTGCGTAGAAATTGGAGAACCTCTTCTTTTCGCCCTAAATATCATACTCGGAGGGCATACCTTTCCCTTACAGTGTTTTACAACCACATAAATCAGAACCCTTTATAAAAAATAATGAAATGAAAAGGTCAAAAGAAAGGGAACCCCCAAAGCTACAAAACATTAATTTCAATTCACAAAGAATCTATTTCATCATCGTGGTATGCCTTGAAACACAAGGCATACCACGATAGCAGTGCCGTGACTGAATACTTCTATTTTGATAAACACGACCGACAATGCCCACGAATTAATATCAGGCATCTGCTGGCAAATATTTGCTGTCTTACGGCAGAATACTGGTATTAAGGCAAGTTCTAGACTTTTCGGATCATTATTCAGTAGACCATCAAACAGAAAGACAGAAAGATTGCCGGACGGATACGAAATAATCATTAAAAACATTCCTAATGAGTTCACCAGATTTAAACTATAGGTTCTCTTATAAACCGAACCCCTATACCTTGAATAATCTATATAAATAAAACTGAACCGCCAAATATGTGTACGTTATAGAAAGCCAAACTACCTTCACGTTTTTCTTACAAATACTATGAAGCATAAGGAAGGTATTAGTGAAAGACAATTAATTAAATAGTTAAATTTTATTAATTAAAAATTATCTTTCCAATGTGCAGGCGCAGTTCAATCTCTTCTGCTCACGAACCTATAAGACTAAACAATATAGACAGCTTATAGATAAAGTTAGCTTTCAGAAGTTTTTAAAAATCGTTTGGTTTAATTGCTATTTTTATTTTAATTTTTTAAAAACGTTTAAAACGATAAAATGATTTTGGGTATTATAATATTTTATATAAAAGTTTTTTTTTTTTCATCAATACTTATAAAAGGAAGTGTTTGTGTCCGTGTGTATGTGTATACGATGACCAGACGAATCTATCGCACTTACACCCATGAAATTTGGCACACAGGTAGTCGTAATGGTGACTCAATGTACCTCGAATCCGGAATTTTAAAATTTATTACAGAAAATTTTTTATTTAATATTTTGTGTTGTTTTGGGTGATTTTTCGCACTCATTTCTCAATAGAATGGTTTTGAATAATTGCACGAAAAGAAAAACAGTTACACCATCGGAAAGAACAAACGATTTCCGTTCTAATGAAGTTTGTTTCGTACGTCTAACGTAATTTATTGAATTCTGAGAAATTTTTGAAAAATAGTCACTTTTAAGGTAATTTTTAATAAGGATTTCTTCAAATTCTCACATCTGACGTTCTAACATCTCTATAATTTTTTTTTTCAGCTTATAACTGAAACGTTTCTGTCGAATTTAAAACAAGAACAGTTAAAATATCTTTTTTTCATTTTTTTAATTAATTTTTCCCTGATCAGTTCAAACAGTTTTTTTGCTAGCGGGATTTAACAGCGATCGTTTCTCCGGACCATTCCAGAGTGCATTGTTGCAATTTCATTGGCTGGTGGTGGCCTTCCTCGCGGCAGGTAACGTTATTACATTCGCGTCATTATTGCAAAAGTAGGAAAAATCAATAAGTGCATCTTTTGTTTTGATTTTGTTTTGAAACTTTGCGTGTTATCAACTATGACATTTTTCTCCATTTTTTGTTGGAGGTCCACGATTCCACAGGGCAACGCGCCGTGCATCTCCTCGTTAAGAGCTCCTTTCCAGCAGGCTGGAAGGCGAAGGTAGATTCCTTTACGTTAATGTTACAAAAGTAATATTACATTTTGATCAATACAGACATAGCCAATGACTTTGTTGTTTTCACAGATTGCAATATTTAGGTCGTGATTCTGTTTTCATGACATTTAATTTTTAACTATATCAAGGTTTTATCATTCTACTCAAAAGGTTATGCTAGATTTATTGGTCAGAACATTGCTCCAATTTATTTTATATCCCAATACATAATCATTCAACAGGTAGGAGTCATAAAGAAATAAATGCCATATAATAATATGTCATACGTAAAATCACATGATATGAAACATTTACACACTACTAGAATGGGCTCATTTAGAGAACTCCCTGGTTACAGAGATAATAGTCACTATATTCTTAACACATAGGAGAATAAAAATTATTCAATATTGAGAATGGCAAATTAAATACATGTGCTTAAAGTATAGGATATGAATGCTGTCATTTTGAACAGTGAATTTAAATCGTCATCGACAGTTAAAAGTAAAGCTATATATTGTAGCTATAAGAAAAGTTTCAATACAAAAGTTGTTTGTAGTGATAAGGCAATAATTCGCCTAATTTGAATTTTCTTTCTATCTTCAATCGTAAGGGAATTATGGGAAAATGAAATTTTCAGTTCCCCACCATTTCCACCCCATTTGAGATGGTTAGCCCATCTGCGAACTCGGACGAGATTTTCACCGTCCTTGCAACATATCCCTCGCCAGTTAAAATCTAATCAAAATTACTCTAGTTATTGTGTTTACAAGATAACACGGGCAAAAGCGTTATATATATATATATGTAATGACTAAGAAATTTTCCCATCTTTAAAATAAATCTTTTTTAACGACAGTTATTTTTTAACTACGAACGAATTATTTCTACTTCAATCCTATGATAAAAAAACACTTCTACTCTAACAAGAGTCGCAATATTTCGCGAGCCTCAACTTCGGTACTTCCCCTTTTTGGTATTATAAAAACTCTCCGCGTCTGCGTAATTTCCTCTTTCGCAAACATGTAACGCTCTAAGCAAGTCACGCCGTTTTAGGCGTAATTCATTACTCCTGGCCATGGCTTTAATACTCCCACAATCTTTTAAAAGTTTAATCTATTACTGAGTACTCTATAACTAATTTAATTTTGCCCATTTTCGAAATGTAATAAAATGTTTTGGACTTTAACGACTGCAATCTTCTTCGACTGCCCCTACACTTACATAACGGAATAACGTTATATATATAGAGATAGATAGATATAATCTCACTTAATTTTATTTCAAATTCTAATATTATATATTTTAAAGTCTTAATGTATTCCAAAATCACTTTTCTAAAACTCCAGTTTCGTTCCTTTCCCGAGCTGGAGATATATTAAATTTCTCATTTTGGCATGTTTATTACTAAAAGAATATTTAATCGCTTTCACGTGCCGACAGAAATCATGACGGCGTCTCCTTGGCACCAGACTTTTTCCCTGAAACGCCTACGTAACTTATTAAAAATACCCAATATTCCCTTCACTTTGATCACGTGTCAATATGTTATTCCCTTATCCGAGAGAATACAGGGATTTTTCTGTTCACTTTCGCTTGTAACCTAAACACAGATGGACGTATATTCACCACTCTTCTATTCATAATAAAATAAGAGGTAATTATTTGCTCGGCCTGTTTATTTTCAACGACTACAACCACGGATATATATATATATATGAAATGATTTCGTTGTTGAAGTCGTTAAATAAAAAAAAACAGGCCGAGTTATTAACTAATTTTCTTTTATTATGGAGAGTGACGGAATGTACGTACATCTTGGTTCAAGTTTTCTAGCCAGAAGAGAACAGAAAATCCCTACTTTTTCTCAGGTAGGGATTTAGCAGATGGACACGTGATCAAAGTGAAGGGTTAGGTTAGGTTAGGTTAGGTTATATTAACGTCCCGTTTTGAAGCAACACGAGGGCTGTTCAGGGACGGACCTCGTAACACCAACTCCGCGCCACACCAACGGGAGGACGTTTGGCCACTACGTATGATTTAGCGTGCAACAGGCCCCATACACGGCGGATCTTCGGTGGAATCGGGTTTCGAACCTGCGACCCTCCGGTCCCGAGGTCGAGACCTTACCACTAGGCCACCGCGGCCCTCAAAGTGAAGGGAATAATAGCTATATTTAGTAAATTACACAAGTGTTTTAGGGAAAATGCATGACGTCAAGGAGTCGCTGATTTCACGATTTGTGTGCGTGTGGAAACGATTAAAATATTCTTTTAGTAATAACTGCCAAAAAGTGAGATTTAATATACCTCTAGAGCGGGAAATAAAACGAAACTGGAGTTCAAGAAAAGTGATTTTGGAATACATTAGGACTTTTAAAATATATAATATTAGAATTTAAAGCAAAATTAAGTAAGATTATTATACATATATTAATATAAATCGAAATATAACTTATTATATATGATCATACATAAAGAAGACATATCAAGAAGCAAATCCTATACTAAAAAGTCATTATTTTAACAATACAACCAAATCTAAAACAAATCTAAAGAATTGAAAATACTATAGATACCATGATCACAAAATTAAGTTTAAACTTTTATATGTCAACATGTAAAAAAAACTCTCTTGTTATTAATAGTATTGGAAAAGGCAATCCAAGTATATGGAGTTTTCAACAATTAATATAGCAGCTTGGCTGTGGACAAGCTTGAGCTTGTGGCAAGCTTTTATATATATTTGGGTTCTAGGGGGTCATGATCGGTGAAGATCTGCAGAAATTTTCCGGAAGTCGGGTCATGAGAATCATTGCAATAGGTAGAGTTCCTATAAGGAATCTACCTTAAAGGGCAATAGTTCTTTTAAAATGATCTATGCAATGACTCGCTTAACAAAGCCATTTACAGACTAAGAGATGGGCTCTAAATATCAAATTCAGCGGAAAAATCGTAAAATGTTGAAGATCATAAATGAGAATTATAATAAGCATTTAAATCAGATTTTAAAAACCAATTGTTTCATTCTGACTAAATTCCTTATATCCATTACTTATTAATGATTTTCGCTTGTTACAAGTAGTGAAATAGGTGTTACTATTCGACATTTTAGTGAAAAACTTTAGTAAATAGTTCCTGTCTTAGCACGCATACGATTGTCACCAAACGCTGCAACAAACAAGTGAAACGAAAAAAATTTTCAATTCAAAGAACTAAAATCAAAAGTATTTCTTATATTCTAGCTGATCGCGCGCTCGAATACACGCATGCCCTGACCCTGCTAGAGACAAACTGTCGACTCAGCACTCCAAGAAAATTCGCCAAGACAAAAAAATTCGACGGCAGGCTGTCTCTGCGAAACGGCCGCTGGGATTGAGGGGCGTACTTAACTTACTCAACCGTGACTTTCTATGACTAAAGTTGTTTTAGGTGACTAATGTAGCTCTATGTGACTTTGGCCTACGCTGTCTCTGTTAAATGAAACTAAAACTAACTCAATTAAATCGATGGAAAGGACAGCGCAATTACATCAATTATTAATAACAATTAAGGGCAGTTAATCGATTACTCAACTGTGACTTTCACCTATGCTCTATTACCTTTCTCTGTTAAAAGAATTAATCTGGATGAATTAATTAATCTGAATGAATTAATTATTAATATGCTAAAATCCAGTTAATATACCGCTCACAACCGATACGTGCGCGCGCATCGGTCGCTGTGACCAGAGATGGCCCGTGGCGCCAAAGCTGGAACGTAAAGGGGAGGAAAAAAATGGTTTGATTGACATGAGAGCTCCGGCGAAAACGACAAACATTTTCCTTTCATTTTGGCACCCCCTCTTCAATTTTTCGTACACGCGCTCAGCTCAAGACTCTAGACCCTGCAGAGGTCTCAAAATCTGTTCCACGAACATCAGGCCATAAAATTTGGTGGGCCATTCACATCATAGATCCGACTGTACCCACGGGCAACCTTATCCTAGGGCTATGCCTAGGAGGAATATACATAGAGGGTGCATAGGGGTTGCAAAACGATTCTCGAGTAAAATCAAGTGACTTGAGGACAGATCTTCGACTCGGAGAACGTTCTCTATAGGAGTTGTCATAGGGAAGGCACATTTACACGTCTATAACAGCGCATTTATTGAAAAAAAATTGCAAAGAGAGAGGATCACCCTACTCATTCCACAGGAATGTTAGAATTTACTTATCTGCTTCTTTTTACTATTTAACTCTTGAAAAAGAGTAGCATTGCATAACATCATAGAATATACAATGTTTACTCCTTATTATGAGCACTTTTTAGTATTATTTGATTTCTTGAGAACAATTTGAATATCTGCAATCTGATAGAAAACATTTTTGGAGCCATAAAAATTTTGTATTTTATGTCCAAATGAAATGCTTTACGGTTTACGCAAAAATGCTGTTCGGCGCCTTAGGTCCGTGTTTTGGCGCCTTCCGTTTCTTCTTCAAATATCCCGTATTTAGAAAGTTGTTTGTAGTTACTTGTATGCAGATTGTGTAGTTCGTTTATTTTAGATTAATATTGTTAATATATTACAAGTGAGTAGGTGACTCTTGGTCCGTTTAGTTGAATTTTGATTTGCAGAGTTTGTTTATTTGAATTGGAAACTTGTACGTTTGCGGTAAATTTAAAAACGTAAAAATAATTATTTTTTAATGAATTATTTATTTTTTAAAAAACGGAGATATTTTCATTCGAGTGCATCAACATTTTAGAATAGGAATTGATGAATAACTTTTTAGATATTTCATTAGCATTGCTTAAACGATTGTTTAAAGCATGAGTATTTGTTTAATTTAACATATCCGCCTAATCTAGTTAGAATTCGTTACATCGATGCAAAACATGTTTAAAATGATGCACGCGCTACTTTCGCAAGGCTCACATCTTATTAAAAAAAAAAACGTTACCTGGGGCAAGAAATCAAAAGTTAATTTTTACTACTTATAATATTGCATACTATATATTTTATATTGTATTGATATTGTATATTTATCACATCTAGGAATAGTATCAAAATTTAAGTTAATTAAGTTTTTCTAGAAATGCACTTTAAATAGTGCGTTTATGTTTTAAAATGCGTTTTTATAATATAAAATTAAAAAATGAGCACATTAAAGGGGTAGAAGAGCATACTTTTTTTACGTATCCATTTTAGCAAATGTGATTTTTTTTAAATTCGATTTTTAAACTTCAATGTATAGCTTAAGCTTTTTCTTCCAATTTTAGCAATTTTCTTCCAATCAATTCAACCAAGATTTGTTCAAAACATTTCGAACAGGATTTTTTTAATCTTTTGCATTACTTCGGAAAAATTTCAAGTAAAAAAAAGTAGCAAAAAATGGCAGGTCGATACCTGAATAATCACAAAAGCAGTATTTGTAACAAATTTAGAATAATTCGTTTGTTCTGCTTATTGGGTTAAAAAAAATGAAAGCCCGAAATGTTTGCATTGCGATAGCCAAGATTGTTTATGTTTCATAGTGATATGAAGCCAAATGTGGTTTAACCGTGGGTATAAACGCGAAGTAACTCGTACAACTTTTACGACCGCTTGAATGGGAATGCTCTCTCTATGTATATTCCTCCTCTATTACCCTAGGGGATCGGGTTGATCATAGGTGCGGTCCGGTCGACTGTGCCCCCTCCTCAACCCGCTTTCAAAACGGGACCTCCATGCCCTAATTTCCTTAGAATGACTTCCTCCCCACACTCTCCCTTCCTCATTTCGTGGTTTTTCCTTTGGTCCGAGAGGCTCGTTCCCACTAACCGACTATTGTATTTCAGTTTTATGGCATAGTGGGCCGAAAAATATTAAGCCGGATAAAAATGTAACTTTTCCCCTGGTCCACCCCATTTCTCATCGGATTCTTATTTTGACGAAACATTTGGCACATTGTGTTGAAAGAAAAACTGGTGAATGTCACGCTTTATTTTTATTCTGAATAACGTTATATCCATAAGTGTTGTGTATTTCGCCAAAATGACTGAAATAAAAGAAGCAATCAAGCACGTTTTATAAGAAAAGAAACGCACGGATAGCAGCCACGAAAAGGAGGCGTCTATTTTGAAAAAAAAAACATCAAAATAGAAAATATTGAATCCAGAGAAGGTCTGTCAACAGCAGTTGAAGGCAGATCTTTAACTTCAGAAAACTTTAAGAACGACAATATAACTTATTGTTCGAACCAAGGACAAAAAGTTCTTGTGAATTCAACACCACAGGTAATTTTGTTATAATCATTCTAGTATGTTAAAATTTTCAGAATTAAATATCTATTTGAAAAATATAAATTTTCGATATTGACAATACTAACATTGTCAATTGTACAAAAATTCTAAATATTAAAATCCCATATATGAAATTTTAGTTATTTTTTTAAAAACTATATTTACATGTTACCAAGCAGAAATCTTAAAAGTGCGCAATGGGTTAAGGTATATCAAAAGTTGAGTTGGTTTCGTTGGAACATTTTTGTGCACCTTCAAAGAAAGAAAGATTATCAAAAGAACTTAACTCATATGATTTTGGTAAGCTAGATAAACACTATTTAACAAGTTAACTCGTTTACCAGGACCAAGTGCGAGAGCATTCAAAGTTACAATTACTTGAACCAGAAGCAGTAGAACATTTGAAACCGTCTTATAAGTGACTGTGAAGAATCTAGCAATAAACAAGACGCCAAAACTAGTTTGCAAACCAAAAATATAGACAACAGTACTGAGAGTAAGAAGGCTTGTTGAATTTTAACATAAGCATTACTCTTGAAATAATAATATTCAAACTGTTTTTTGAAAAATCAAATTTGCACGTATCAAGTTCCCATTACATTTCTTTCAATCATCAGAAAGTGCCAAACGTCAGAAGAAAACTTGCAAAATTACAAATTAGTTCACTGAAATTTTAATTGTTTGTTTCTTGATAAGTTTGTGATTTAAAAAAAAATTGTAACACGGTTAAAAAAATAAAAATGAATCAAAGTTTCACATCGATAAGGTCAGGGCCAGATTATCAAATAGGCAATGTAGGCAACTGCCTATGGCCCCTGCAACTTTGGGGGGGGGGGGGGATTTTACTTTTTTCTAAAAATAATTTTCAGGGCTTCCATTTGATTTACAAGAAATGTGTTCTAGAACTTACTGAACTTAAAAAAAGTATCGTTTAAATTCGAAACATTATTCTTGTAATATTTTTAATGTTTTTGAATTTGTTAGCAGATCAATGGGTCACAAGTCAACAGTCCTGGGATACTTTCTATTAGAATATTTAAATTGCGTTAAAAAGTTCTGTATTTTTTTAACCCTTTTATTTAAAATTACTTTTAAATTTCAATTGTTTTTATACTCGAGATTTAAAACTTTTTTTGGAAGATCACCCGCAAAGAAATGTTTTATTTCAATTTGTCAAATTGTTTTTTGCTCAAAAGCTTCTTATTTAGATATTAAATTAAAATCAATAAAATTATCTGGTTTTGGAAGTTGGGATGAAATTGAATGGGACCTTCTGCAGAAAATTGATATTGACAATAGTATGAAAGATTTTGCAAATAAAAAGGCAAGATGAGTTATGTGAAGAGAATTTATAATACGAACTGTATAAAAAAAAATCATATTTTAAAAATAAATTTGTTCGATAAATTATTTTAGTTTGTGTAAGACTATTTAATATTCTTAAATATATCTGAAATTAAAAAATTCTGAGCATAATATTATTACGTCATATTTGCAGGTAAAACATCCATATTTCTAAGTAAAATTTTTTGGACATTTAAAATACAAACAATATAGAATTAGAAATTACGTTGGTTGGGGGGGCGCCAAATTGTTGTCTTGCCCGGTTGATAAAATTACCTCGGGCCGCCTTTGGCTGTGACGTCATCAAAACTCTTCGTGATTTTCATCAAATTTGCAGCTCGACTGTGACTAAACCATAATTACAAATTCTAAAATTATTTTTGAAATCTTCAATGTCTACCTTTCTCTGTTAAATGAAACTAAAACCAACTCTCTATGTTATTTGGTTGCGGAGCTATAAGCGTTTAACTTTACCACGAAATTCGACGTAATTCAACAATTCTTGAGTAATATTTCGCGTGAACGTAAGATCGATGAATGAATTGTTATATGTACTTGGATAGTCTGCGTGCACGCGCATCGGTCGCTGTGACGTCATCAAAATTTTTATTGATTTTCACCAACTTGAAGCTCGACTGTGACTAAACCGTAATTCCAAATTCTAAAACTCTTTTTTGCAATCTTCAATGTCAACCTTTCTCTGTTAAATGAAACTAAAACCAACTCTCTATATGTTATTTGGTTGCAGAGCTATAAGCGTTTAAAAAAATACCAAGAAAAACGTCATAATTTTTTCCTTTCCCGACACACTATTAGACCACTATGGAGAGATGCAAGTCTACGTCAAAAAGGCGCTAATTGGTGAGCGCATAATAGAAAAGTAGCGAATGTACAATGTTCACAACAGTAACTTTCACGATGAATTTGTGGACTGAAATGATTTTATCTTCACTCACTAACTTAAACTATTTTGAGGTCGATCTGAACGTTCTCTGGCTCACCTAACCCCATATGCTTCATTTCTAACTGAACTCTTTTGAATAATTTCATCCAAAATTTCATGTCGTAAGAAATATTGTGAATTGTTCATCTTAAACTTTTTTTTTGAGAAAAAGTCATCTTACACCAGAACTAATATAGAAAAACAGAATATGACTATGAAGTTATGCCTAACATGGCGGAGGTTACAGGTTTTGTGTTTCGTAAATAAACCGACCGTTGCCATCGGCAAAAGAGAAATTAACTTCTTTTCTGTGCCACGTACCTTAGCGTTTTATATATATAGAAGTAAGGTTGATTTTTTAAAAATGCCGACCAAAAATGATTTGTCTTAACAATACAATTATCAAAAAAAGGCATTTTACGTTAAAAGTAAGCATTTATTATTTTTGAAACTACGTGAGAATGGCTTTCTTTCAATCCAAATTATCAAATTTCAATAACAGTAGGGGATAAGAAATATCTCTAACCAAATAAAATATCAAAGAGCATTCATACAGAACCTCGAAACTCGTATATTTATCGAATAGCTGGGATTTTAAGTCTTACTCATCTATAAACAAGAAAATAAACCTTCTGGTATATTTGTCATTGATCACAATCTTTGTTATTCTGCCTCACACGCCGTAAACTAGAACAAGCAGAAATCTTATCAGCGAGCCTTAACAGAAACGACGATTGTCTTCTTTCTTTCCCCACATCTAAGAGGCATGCACGGTCTTTCAACACCCACCAGCAACGCCCGGCTATTCGGCCTCTAAACTTTCCGATAAAGGCAGGGGCGTCAAAAAAGAAAAAGACGAACAAGCCCCACTCGCAATTAGACGAAAGCCTCATAATGGCAATTCCCAAACAAGGGGACAATCATTCCTTGACAGCCTTCCAGACACGCTGGTGGTGTGGGCAAGTCTACCAGAACCAGAGATACGGAGTGAGGCCTAGTTAGGGGTGGAAATCGCGTGCGAAATGGTAATGACTAATGCCAGCTATCGGCGCCTAAGCAGCTTTCTGGGGTATGTCGCAAAACGGAACGATGCCCAGTCTACCTTGACCGTACTAGGGGCTGAAAACACATCTCTATAAGCCTCGGATTCAGTCTGTCAACACAGGAAACGGAGACCGGTTTGTTGTGATTGGAGATTAGCGCCACTTTCCATGTCATTGCTTCACCAGCTATCATAAATGAAAAATTAATGTATCTCTCGAATGAAAGAATAAACAATGCTTTTGTTGTACATTAAACAAATAAAGGTGATAACGGTAAAGAGACAAAAGGAATGAATAAATAGCGGCTAGAATAAAAAGAGAGTATTTTAAATCAGTTACAAACCCGGATCAAAATTCGGGGCAATGTGTGTCAAAGACAAAGACTGTTCTTTAAAGTAAAAAAAAAAAAAATTGTGATTTAAAAGGATCTACGTTCAAACAGAATAAGCACAAAATGTGCATTGTAGTGTATTAAATAAAATGCGTTTGATTTCTATCGGTAATTTAAATAATTATCGCTCCTGGTATGTACCAATTACTAATATATTATTTTTATCACTGAAAGTATACGATATAAGTAAAATCACTACTACAAAATAAGTAGCCACCATCGCGTACGTACAATGATAGGCCTGAGTGGAGCATCGAATGGTCTAATTTTTGATATCGAAAGCTCTGATTAATTTGTTGATGTCCTTCAGGTGTTTACTTTCAAAATAAGTTCGAAAAACAAAATATGTCATCTAACTGAATACACTTACAGGGTGTTAACAATCGATTTTGTACTATTTATTCTAAATATATTGTAAAATACCTTCCAGGGATGTTTTTTTTTCTTATGGAACCCTTTATTCGGTTTAAAATACAGTAATTCAGGAAAAGTTAACACACAATGAATCATATCTTGATTGAATTAATTTCAAAAATATTGTCATTAACCGCCTTGTTCACCCTAGTGAATCCCAAATCCATAAAATGGCGGTTGGGTCCCGATTGCATACGTGCATCCAATGAGCAGGTGAAAAGCACTTGCGTCAAAGAGTTAACGGCAATAAGGTCCTACATGTAATCCTACACTGACTGCAAACAGCCAAAGATGTTTCTCAAGTTTTTTTAGTCCTCTTTCAGGCAGAAGCCAACGGAAGCCTTTCGAAATTCCAATGAAGGCCGGATATAACAGCTACAGGATCCTACATTGCAACCATCTTACTCCAAATGAGAACAATAATTTTCCTAAATGGGGAACAAGGTGGGCGAGAAGGGTAAACTGATCTTTCTCCTACCGCCTCTGCTTTTCTTTCAGAACCTTGAAATTTTCTCTTATCTTACGCGATTTCATTTGAAAGAAGGCACGAACCATTTAATTAGAGCAGTGAGCAACCCTTCACTAAGTAAGGTAAAATAAAATGGAAGGCGCCGGAAGCATCATCTAAAGAGAGAGAAAAAAGTCAACGCAAGTGTAGCGTAAAGAAAGCAGAGCAACAAAACGCAATTTCAGAACAAAGTAGCAGATAAACCATGCGGTTTAGTAGGTTAAAAGATTAAACGCATAAAAAATAATACTAAGATGAATACAAGCTCGTTAATTCGGTAATCGAGATAGCAGAACAAGGGGGTTGATCCAGTTCCTCATGGCTGATGCTAAATACACGAGGTAACAACTGCATCGGTACGGGTATAATGGTGTTTTCTTCCAACTAAAAAGAATTCCATTATATTGGCGAAGGCGGGAAGAATAAGCAAAGGGAAAAATGTATCAACACCAACCAGAAACCGAGCTCCATCATCAGATAAGAACGGCGATGAATGCGCTGTTAAAATTCCAACATTCCATCACACCACTGAAGCAATTTAAAATCTTTTTCTGAATGGTATACAATCAGAACGGATGTTCCAAGACATAAAATGCAGCAAGAGGAGGGGAATTCTCCAAGAGGAACGGAAGTTCTCTTTTTTCTTTTTTCCCCCATGGTAAAATTTATTACGTAGATCTTGGTGTATTCTTTACCAACAATACGAAGCAGATATTAATGCCAAATTATCTTAATGTAAATTTCAACATTTTCTTAATTTTTCGTCCATAAAAGCAAAAAAAAAAAAAAAAAATCGTAGGTATTCGTTATTCGTAGCGAAAAATCCAGTTTTTTTCCTTCTCTTGTAAAACTTGGTAAAATGAGATAGGTGATGTTGCTTTTCAAGCAATAATATAAAACAATGCTACACTAACCGTATGAACAATAAAAAATGTAATTACATCAATAGTAACTTAAATTAAGTCATGATTTGGGTCAT
>BGPR01003391.1:88222-100027 GCA_013235015.1 Araneus ventricosus | reverse complement strand
AAAGTTGCATGAAAATGGGCAATCATTCAGCTCAACAGATACAATCTTTTTAAAATTTCTTTCATAACTCTTTTTGTCCAAATAATTACAGTTGTCAGTGCAACTACTAGCTATTCTCATAGCCATATTTGCGACTCATACAAATAATGTATTTTTCATAAGTCGGTCATAAAAATATTGCCGATTAATTTTAACGACGCTACTAAAAGATCATAAAATTTGTACAATTGATCCCTGATTATAAACAATTCAGCTCTCCTAAAGCATCATATCATCAATAAAAATAGTTCTGTGAATAATTAACATACAAGGGCGGTTGAAAAAATTACATATTTAAAGCAATCGATGAAATTTTTTGACTAAATTAACTCAAAAAACTATGTAGCAGATCACCACTGAATCTTCCATAGATCAATTGTATGAGTACAAATTCCCCCCCCCCCCCCAAAGTTGCAGGGGCCATAGGCAGTTGCCTACATTGCCTATTTGATAATTTGGCCCTGACCTTATCGATGTGAAACTTTGATTCATTTTTATTTTTTTTAACCGTGTTACATTTTTTTTTAAAATCACGAATTTATCAAGAAAGAAAAAATTAAAATTTCAGTGAAATAATTTGTAATTTTGCAAGTTTTCTTCTGACGTTTGGCACTTTCTGATGATTGGAAGAAATGTAGTGGGAACGTGCAAATTTGATTTTTCAAAAAACAGTTTGAATATTATTATTTCAAGAGTAATGCTTATGTTAAAATCCAACAAGCCTTCTTATTCTCAGTACTGTTGTCTATATTTTTGGTTTGCAAACTAGTTTTGGCGTCTTGTTTGTTGCTAGATTCTTCACACAGTCGCTTATAAGACGGTTTCAAATGTTCTACTGCTTCTGGTTCAAGTAATTGTAACTTTGCATGCTCTCGCACTTGGTCCTGGTAAACGAGTTAACTTGTTAACTCGTTTAACTATTATAACTATAGTGTTTATCTAGCTTACCAAAAACATATGAGTTAAGTTCTTTTGATAATCTTTCTTTCTTTCTTTCTTTTGAAGGGGCACAAAAATGTACCAACAAAACCAACACAACTTTTGATATAACTTAACCCATTGCGCACTTTTCAGATTTCTGCTTGGTAACATGTAAATATAATTTTTAAAAATAACTAAAATTTCATATATGGGATTTTAATATTTAGAATTTTTGTACAATTGACAATGTTAGTATTGTCAATATAGAAAATTTATATTTTTCAAATAGATATCTAATTCTGAAAATTTTAAAATAACATACTAGAATCATTATAACAAAATTACCTTTAGTGTTGAATTCACAATAACTTTTTGTCCTTGGTTCGAACAATAAGTTATATTGTCGTTCTTAAAGTTTTCTGAAGTTAAAGATCTGCCTTCAACTGCTGTTGACAGACCTTCTCTGGATTCAATATTTTCTATTTTGATGGTTTTTTTTCAAAATACACGCCTCCTTTTCGTGGTTGCTATCCGTGCGTTTCTCTTCTTATAAAACGTACTTGATTGCTTCTTTTTTTTTTCAGGCATTTTGGCGAAATACACAACACTTATGGATATAACGTTATTCAGAATAAAAATAAAGCGTGACATTCACAAGTTTTTCTTTCAACACAGTGTGCCAAATGTTTCGTCAAAATAAGAATCCGATGAGAAATGGGGTGGACCAGGGGAAAAGTTACATTTTTATCCCGCTTAATATTTTTTCTGCCCACTATGCCATAAAACTGAAATACAATAGTCGGTTAGTGGGAACGAGCCTCTCGGACCAAAGGAAAAACAACGAAATGAGGAAGGGAGAGTGTGGGGAGGAAGTCATTCTAAGGAAATTAGGGCATGGAGGCCCCGTTTTGAAAGCGGGTTGAGGAGGGGGCACAATCGACCGGACCGCACGTATGATCAACCCGATACCCTAGGGTAATAGAGGAGGAATATACATAGAGAGAGCATTCCCATTCAAGCGGTCGTAAAAGTTGTTGTACGAGTTACTTCGCGTTTATACCCATGGTTAAACCACAGTTGGCTTCATATCACCATGAAACATAATCAATCTTGGCAATCGTAATGCAAACATTTCGGGCTTTCATTTTTTTGAACCCAATAAGAAGAACAAACAAATTATTCTAAATTTGTTACAAATACTGCTTTTGTGATTATTCAGGTATCGACTTGCCATTTTTTGCTACTTTTTTTACTTGAAATTTTTCCGAAGTAGTGCAAAAGATTTTTAAAATCCTGTTCGAAATGTTTTGAACAAATCTTGGTTGAATTGATTGCTTTAAAATTTTCTCGGTGCAAGGACTTTTCCCATTCCTTTCTCCTTTTTTCATGTAGTGGAAAACTAAAAAAGAAAATTGGAAGAAAAAGCTAAAGCTATATATTGAAGTTTAAAAATCGAATTTAAAAAAAATCACATTTGCCAAAATGGATACGTAAGAAAAGTATGCTGTTCTATCCCTTTAATGTGCTCATTTTTTAATTTTATATTATTATAAAAACGCAAATTTTAAAGTGCATTTCTAGAAAATGTAATTAACTAAATTTTGATACTATTCCTACATTTGATAAATATACATGTTCTACATAGTATGCAATATTATAAGTAGTAAAAATTAACTTTTGATTTCTATGCCCTAGGAAACGTTTTTTTTTAATATGATGTGAGCCTTGCGAAAGTAACGTGTACATCATTTTAAACATGTTTTGCATTGATGTAACGAATTATAACTAGATTAGGCGGATATGTTAAATTAAACAAATAATCATGCTTTAAACAATCGTTTAAGCAAAGCTAATGAAATATCTAAAAAGTTATTCATCAATTCCTATTCTAAAATGTTGATGCACTCGAATGAAAATATCTCCGTTTTTTAAAAAATAAATAATTCATTAAAAAATAATTATTTTTACGTTTTTAAATTTACCGCAAACGTACAAGTGTATTGTTTCCAATTCAAATAAACAAACTGTGCAAATCAAAATTCAACTAGACGGACCAAGAGTCACCTACTCACTTGTAATATATTAACAATATTAATCTAAAATAAACGAACTACACAATCTGCATACAAATAACTACAAACAACTTTCTAAATACGGGATATTTGAAGAAGAAATGGAAGGCGCCAAAACATGGATCTAAGGCGCCGAACAGCATTTTTGCGTAAACCGTAATGCATTTCATTTGGGCATAAAATACAAAATTTTTATGGCTCCAAAAATGTTTTCTATCAGATTGCAGATATTCAAATTGTTCTCAAGAAATCAAATAATACCAAAAAGTGCTCATAATAAGGAGTAAACATTGAATATTCTATGATGTTATGCAATGCTACTCTTTTTCAAGAGTTAAATAGTAAAAAGAAGCAGATAAGTAAATTCTAACATTCCTGTGGAATGAGTAGGGTGATCCTCTCTCTTTGCAACAACCATTTTTTTTTCAATAAATGCGCTGTTATAGACGTGTAAATGTGTCTTCCCTATGACAACTCCTATAGAGAACGTTTTCCGAGTCGAAGATCTGTCCTCAAGTCACGTGATTTTACTCGAGAATCGGTTTGCAACCGCTATGCACCCTCTATGTATATTCCTCCTTTTCATAGCCCTAGGATAAGGTTGCCCGTGGGTACAGTGGGATCTGTGATGTGAATGACCCACCACATTTTATGGCCTGATGTTCGTGGAACAGATTTTGAGACCTCTGCAGGGTCTAGAGTCTTGAGCTGAGCGCGTTTACGAAAAATTGAAGAGGGGGCGCCAAAATGAAAGGAAAATGTCGTTTTCGCCGGTGCTCTCATGTCAATCAAACCATTTTTTTTTTCTCCCCTTTACGTTCCAGCTTTGGCGCCACGGGCCATCTCTGGTCACAGCGACCGATGCCCGCGCACGCATCGGTTGTGAGCGGTATATTAACTGGATTTTAACATATTAATAATTAATTCATTCAGATTAATTAATTCATCCAGATTAATTCATTTAACAGAGAAAGGTAATAGAGCATAGGTGAAAATCACGTAGAGCTACTTTAGTCACAGTTGAGTAATCAATTAACTGCCTGATTAACTTAATTATTATTAATAATTGATGTAATTGAGCTGTCCTTTCCATCGGTTTAATTGAGTTAGTTTTAGTTTCATTTAACAGAGACAGCATAGGCCAAAGTCACATAGAGCTACTTTAGTCACCTAAAACAACTTTAGTCATAGAAAGTCACGGTTGAGTAAGGTAAGTACGCCCCTCAATCCCAGCGGCCGTTTCGCAGAGACAGCCTCCCGTCGAATTTTTTTGTCTTGACGAATTTTCTTGGAGTGCTGAGTCGACAGTTTGACTCGAGCAGGGTCAGGGCATGCGTGTATTCGAGCGCGCGATGAGCTAGAATATAAGAAATACTTTTGATTTTAGTTCTTTGAATTTAAAATTTTTTTCGTTTCACTTGTTTGTTGCAGCGTTTGGTGACAATCGTATGCGTGCTAAGACAGAGGAACTATTTACTAAAGTTTTTCACTAAAATGTCGAATAGTAACACCTATTTCACTACTTGTAACAAGCGAAAATCATTAATAAGTAATGGATATAAGGAATTTAGTCAGAATGCAACAATTGGTTTTTAAAATCTGATTTAAATGCTTATTATAATTCTCATTTATGATCTTCCACATTTTACGATTTTTCCGCTGAATTTGATATTTAGAGCCCATCTCTTAGTCTGTAAATGGCCATGTTAAGCGAGTCATTGCATAGTTCATTTTAAAAGAATAGAAATTTATTGCCTTTTAAGGTAGATTCCTTATAGGAACTCAACCTATTGCAATAATATTATATATTTTAAAAGTCCTAATGTATTCCAAAATCACTTTTCTTGAACTCCAGTTTCGTTTTATTTCCCGCTCTAGAGGTATATTAAATCTGTTTTTGGCAGTTATTACTAAAAGAATATTTTAATCGTCTACACACGCACACAAATCGTGAAATCAGCGACTCCTTGACGCCATGCATTTTCCCTAAAACACTTATGTAATTTACTAAATATAGCTATTATTCCCTTCACTTCGATCACGTGTCCATCTGCTAAATCCCTACCTGAGAAAAAGTAGGGATTTTCTGTTCTCTTCTGGCTAGAAAACTTGAACCAAGATGTACGTACATTCCGTCACTCTCCATAATAAAAGAAAATTAGTTAATAACTCGGCCTGTTTTTTTTATTTAACGACTTCAACAACGAAATCATTTCATATATATATCCGTGGTTGTAGTTGTTGAAAATAAACAGGCCGAGCAAATAACTACCTCTTATTTTATTATGAATAGGAGAGTGGTGAATATACGTCCATCTATCTCTGTTTAGGTTACAAGCGAAAGTGAACAGAAAAATTCCTGTATTCTCTCGGATAAGGGAATAACATATTGACACATGATCAAAGTGAAGGGAATATTGGGTATTTTTAATAAATTACGTAGGCGTTTCAGGGAAAAAGTCTGGTGCCAAAGAGACGCCGTCATGATTTTCTGTCGGCACGTGAAAGCGATTAAATATTCTTTTAGTAATAAACATGCCAAAATGAGAAATTTAATATACCCCCAGCGCGGGAAAGGAACGAAACTGGAGTTTTAGAAAAGTGATTTTGGAATACATTAAGACTTTAAAATATATAATATTAGAATTTGAAATAAAATTAAGTGAGATTATATATATATATATATATATATAATATAACGTTATTCCGTTATGTAAGTGTAGAGGCAGTCGAAGAAGATTGCAGTCGTTAAAGTCCAAAACATTTTATTACATTTCGAAAATGGGCAAAATTAAATTAGTTATAGAGTACTCAGTAATGGATTAAACTTTTAAAAGATTATGGGAATATTAAAGCCACGGCCAGGAGTAATGAATTACGTCTAAAACGGCGTGACTTGCTTAGAGCGTTACATGATTACGAAAGAGGAAATTACGCAGACGCGGAGAGTTTTTATAATACCAAAAAGGGGAAGTACCGAAGTTGAGGCTCTAGAAATATTGCGACTCTTGCGAGTCTAGTTAGAGTAGAAGTGTTTTTTTATCATAGGATTGAAGTAGAAATAATTCGTTCGTAGTTAAAAAAGATTTATTTTAAAGATGTAAAAATTTCTTAGTCATTACATATATATATAACGCTTTTGCCCGTGTTATCTTGTAAACAAAATAACTAGAGTAATTTTGATTAGATTTTAACTGGCGAGGGATATGTTGCAAGGACGGTGAAAATCTCGTCCGAGTTCGCAGATGGGCTAACCATCTGAAATGGGGTGGAAATGGTGGAGAACTGAAAATTTCATTTTCCCATAATTCCCTTACGATTGAAGATAGAAAGAAAATTCAAATTAGGCGAATTATTGCCTTATCACAACAAACAACTTTTGTATTGAAACTTTTCTTATAGCTACAATATATAGCTTTACTTTTAACTGTCGATGACGATTTAAATTCACTGTTCAAAATGACAGCATTCATATCCTATACTTTAAACACATGTATTTAATTTGCCATTCTCAATATTGAATAATTTTTATTCTCTTATGTGTTAAGAATTTAGTGACTATTATCTCTGTAACCAGGGAGTTCTCTAAATGAGCCCATTCTAGTAGTGTTTAAGTGTTTCATGTCATGAGATTTTACGTATGTTGCACAAAGTAATGTTCGCACAATTATATCGTAACCTAGATTAAATGAATTAATTTTTAAATCTAGAGCCTTTCTTCCTTCGTATCAAGAGTCAATTTCTTGTTACTGTTTCAGATAGGCTAGATAACGAGAGAGAGAGAGATTGTCAAAAGCAACCCAAAGAAGTTATGCGCGATCTTCATGCATATGTAGCCTTGATAGAAAAAATGTGGTAAAAACAAACTTGGCGTAATGCCCTATCGATGACATAACACTTTTATTACTATTCGTGCATCATTCTCTGAAGATTTTTTAAAAAAATACCTGTACCCTGGGCAACCTGTCCCACTGGTGTGGTGCGGAATTTTTTTGGAGAAGCAGGTGCTAGCTCGGATGTCGTCCTCGTCGTCTGACCGCGCTTCAAAATTATGAAATCTGTCCCAAAATAGCCTTCGAGCTTCAAAATGGGTCGTTAATATAACTAAACTAAACATGTGCATCCTGCTCTTGGCTGAATACGGGAGATCAAAGTGCCATTGCATTCGACCATATATATTTTTTGTTTTAAACGGGCTGTCTCCAGCCGTAGTACATTTTTCAGGGAGTCAATCGGTAACAACGTCATAAGCCGTAGTAATTCTAACGACTTGTTCTATAGGGGTTTTTTAGATGTTGTGAGAAGGAAATCGAGAAAGAACAAATCAGGAGATTGTGTGTGTGGGGGGGGGGGCAAACAGATTCTTTATGGGAACACTAATAACGATAACTGGAGTAATTTTTATTTAATTTTAACCGGCCTGCGATATGTTGTAAGGATAGTGAAAATCTCGGTCGAGTTCGTAGATGGGCTATCCAGCTCAAAGGGGGTAGGAAATAGTGGGGGGGGTGAAATTTTAATTTCTCCATAAATCCTTTACAATTGAAAATGGAAAGAAAATTCAAATTAGGCGAATTATCGCCTTATAATAACGAACAATTTTTGAATTTAAACTTGTTCGATTGCTGCAATTGCTTAGAAGTTATCGGTTGAAAAGGTATTTTCCCTCCCTTCCCCTCCCCTCCCCTAACTTAAAATACCTTTTAACCTAAGCATGCTACCTCATGTTGGAAAGCTCTCGTCTTTTTCAATCTCTTCCATCCGCTTTCATTCTTGCAACTTTAATCCTTATGAAAGTAGATGGCGAAATGTTCTTTTCCTTATTATTATTAGTAGATATGTATATAACGCTTTATGTTATCTAGTGCACACAGTAAGTAGAGTAATTTTCATTAGATCTTATCCGGCGAGGGATATGTTGTAAGGACGGTGAAAATTTCGGTCTAGATCGTAGATGGGCTATCCAGCTCAAAGGGGGTGGAAATGGTGGGGGGTGTGTGGAAAATTTCATTTTCCCATAATTCACTTACGATTGAAAGAACATTCAGATTAGAAGAATTATTGTCTCGTCATAACAAATAACTTTAGTTTTGAAACTTTTTTGATAGCTACAATTGCTTAGAGGTTATGAGCTAAAAATACATTTTCAATCCCCTCCCCCAACTTATCATTTCCCTATAGCTATGTTAGGACTAAAGATAGAAAATATATTTCAATTAGGCGAATATCACCTTATCATAACGATCAACTTTTATACTGAAAGTTTTTTTACAGCTAGAATTGCTTAGAAAATATGAGCTGAAAAGTGATTCTTTCTCCCCCTCCCGCCGTCCAACTTAGAGTTCGTTTTAACCTATGCATGTGATACTGTGTAAAAAACTCCCATCAGCCGTATTCATTTCCACTTTTTATATGGTAAACAAGCTGATATACCCGGCTTTGCTCCGGATTAAAATGCTTTCATGCCTAATATTTTTAATGTAAAAACTACTATTGTATAAGAATTATAAAACACAATTTCCTTTCCTGATCTGAAACGTTTTTAATTAAAAGGAGAATATCAATTGAACTAGACAGTTTTTAAAAACAACCGATAGCTAATTTTCTCCATAAATTATTATTTGTTATATAGGTACTTCAAATTTTGTTAACAATTACTAAAGTAAAAGAAAGGTTTCAATGAATATTTTGTAACAATTAAATAGTTAATTATTCATTAATTGAAAGCATGAAAATGCCTCAAATCAATAGTTGGTCCTGATATAAATTGTTAATCGTGTACTTTAAAATTTTCTTTTAGCATTTGTTAACAATTGTAATTGTATACCTTTTGTTAATGTATTCTGGCAACATTTCTTCGTATTATTTTTATTCTCTAACGATAAAGAATATAGTTATGGATTCTGTAGAAAATTAATTTTGAAAAAACATTAAAATGACAGAAACAAATTGTATGGAAATCAAATTTTTGTCACTGAAAAGCTAATTTTTTGAAATTTAATTTGGTGTAAAAATAGTTTCGTGAGATAATATTTTCTATAGATATCGCGGAAAAATGCCTTGCTTAATTTTTAATTAACTGAAATTTTAACCAATTTTGGAGCTTTGAAAAGTTGAGAGTGACTTGTCTTAAATAAAAAGTGTGCAAAGTTTGGCTGAAATCAGTCCATTGGTTTAGGAGGAGATGTGGAACATAAATACATAGCCACAATAACTTTTATTTATATTAAGATAAATCCAAACTATTGTCTTATAGAAGGTTTTAGTGAACATTTCGTCACAATTAATTAAATATTTAATTTTAATTAATCATACAGTTAATTTAAATAGTTAAGTTGAAAGATTACTTCAATTTGTTATTTAATTAAACATGGCGGCACCAAGATTTGTTTAATAAATTTAATATAAAATAGCCAAAAAAGCCTTTCCCTTATTGATATTGAAAAATATCTCAACTTTAAAATTGTTTTGGGGTTTTCTGCCTAACTATTTACTTTTAACCGTCGATGAAGATTTAAATTCACTGTTCAAATTGACTGCATTCATATCCTATGCTTTAAACACATGTATTTGATTTGCCATTCTCAATATTGAATAATTTTTATACTATGTTTTAAGAATATAGTGACTATTATCTCTGTAACCAGGGAGTTCTCTAAATGAGCCCATTCTAGTAGTGTTTAAGTGTTTCATATCATGTGATTTTACGTATGACATATTATTATATGACATTTATTTCTTTATGACTCCTACCTGTTGAATGATTATGTATTGGGATATAAAATAAATTGGAGCAATGTTCTGACCAATAAATCTAGCATAACCTTTTGAGTAGAATGATAAAACCTTGATATAGTTAAAAATTAAATGTCATGAAAACACAGAATCACGACCTAAATATTGCAATCTGTGAAAACAACAAAGTCATTGGCTATGTCTGTATTGATCAATATGTAATATTACTTTTGTAACATTAACGTAAAGGTTTTTTTTTTTTTTTTTTTAACGAGCAGTACGCGCACGGTGTTGCCCGTGGAATCAGGACTTCAACAAAATGGAGAAAAAAATGCACACAATGACACGAAAAAGTTTTAAAAACAAAATCAAAACAAAAGATGCACTTATTGATTTTTCCGCTTTTTTTCTTTGCAATAATGACGTGAATGTAATAACGAACGTCACCTGCCGCGAGGAAGGTCACCACCAGCCAATGAAATTGCAACAATGCATTCTGGAATGGTCCGGAGAAACGATCTCTGTTAAATCCCGCTAGCAAAAAAACTGTTTGAACTGATCAGGGAAAAATTAATTTTAAAAAAATGAAAAAAGATATTTTAACTGTTCTTGTTTTAAATTCTACAGAAACGTTCCAGTTATAAGCTGAAAAAAAAAAGAAAATTATAGACATGTTAGAACGTCAGATGTGAGAATTTGAAGAAATCCTTATTAAAAATTACCTTAAAAGTGACTATTTTTCAAAAATTTCTCAGAATTCAATAAATTACGTTAGACGATTACATTAGAACGGAAATCGTTTGTTCTTTCCGATGGTGTAACTGTTTTTCTTTTCGTGCAATTATTCAAAACCATTCTATTGAGAAATGAGTGCGAAAAATCACCCAAAACAACACAAAATATTAAATAAAAAATTTTCTTTAATTAATTTTAAAATTCCGGATTCGAGGTTCATTGAGTCACCATTACGACTACCTGTGTGCCAAATTTCATGGGTGTAAGTGCGATATATTCGTCTGGTCATCGCATACACATGCACACGGACACAAACATTTCCTTTTATAAGTATTGATGCAAAAAAAATACTTTCATATAAAATATTATAATACCCAAAATCATTTTATCGTTTTAAACGTTTTTTTTTTAAAATTAAAATGAAAATATCAATTAAACCAAACGATTTTTAAAAACTTCTGAAAGCTAACTTTATCTATAAGTTGTCTATATTGCTCAGTCTTATAGGTTCGTCAGCAGAAGAGATTGAACTGCGCCTGCACATTGGAAAGATAATTTTTAATTAATAAAATTTAACTATTTAATTGTCACGAAACTTTCACTAAAACCTTCCTTATGCTTCATAGTATTTGTAAGAAGAACGTGAAGAATATTTATTTGGTAGTTTGGCTTTCTGTAGCGTACACATATTTGGCGGTTCAGTTTTATTTATATAGATTATTCAAGGTATAGGGGTTCGGTTTATAAGAGAACCTATAATTTAAATCTGGTGATGAATTAATTGAACTCATTATGAATGTTTTTAATGATTGTTTCGTATCCGTCCGGCAATCTTTCTGTACGCCTGTCTTGCTGTTTGATGGTTTTCGTAATTCTACTTAATAATGATCCGAAAAATCTAGAACTTGCCTTAATACAAGTACTCTGCCATAAGACAGCAAATATTTGCCAGCAGATGCCTGATATTAATTCGTGGGCTTTGTCGGTCGTGTTTATCAAAACAGAAGTATTCAGTCACGACACTGCTATCGTGGTATGCCTTGTGTTTACCCAGATGAAATAGATTCTTTGTGAATTGAAATTAATGTTTTGAAGCTTTGGGGGTTCCCTTTCTTTTGACTTTTTCATTTCATTATTTTTTATAAAGGGTGTTGATTTATGTGGTTGTAAAACACTGTAAGGGAAAGGTATGCCCTCCGAGTATGATATTTAGGGCGAAAAGAAGGAAGAGGTTCTCCAATTTCTACGCACTTGGTATAAATTTCAATGAGTGTGAGAAGATGGAGGCCTTTTATGTGTTTTT
>BGPR01003391.1:4942-85311 GCA_013235015.1 Araneus ventricosus | reverse complement strand
AAGACACCGCTATCGTGGTATGCCTTGTGTTTACCCAGATGAAATAGATCTTTGTGAATTGAAATTAATGTTTTGAAGCTTTGGGGGGTCTCTTTCTTTTGACTTTTCATTTAATATTTTTTTATAAAGGGTGCTGATTTATGTGGTTGTAAAACACTGTAAGGGAAAGTGGTATGCCCGAGTGATATTTATGAAAAGAAGGAAGAGGGTCTCCACTTCACGCACTTGGTATAAATTTCAATGAGTGGGAGAAGATGGAGGCCTTTATGTGTTTTTTATAAAGGGTGTTGATTTATGTGGCTGTAAAACACTGTAAGGGGAAAGGTATGTCTCCGAGTATGATATTTAGGGCGAAAAGAAGGAAGAGGTTCTCCACCCTACGCACTTGGTATAAATTTCAATGAGTGTGAGAAGATGGAGGCCTTTATGTGTTTTTATAAAGGGTGTTGATTTATGGTTGTAAAACACTGCGCGGAAAAGGTATGCCCTCCGAGTATGATACATTTAGGGCGAAAAAGAAGGAAGAGGTCTCCAATTTCACGCACTTGGTATAAATTTCAATGAGTGTGAGAAGATGAGGCCTTGTATGTGTTTTTATAAAGGGTGTTGATTTATGTGGTTGTAAAACACTGTAAGGGAAAGGTATGCCCTCCGAGTATGATATTTAGGGCGAAAAGAAGGAAGAGGTTCTCCAATTTCTACGCACTTGGTATAAATTTCAATGAGTGTGAGAAGATGGAGGCCTTTATGTGTTTTTTATAAAGGGTGTTGATTTATGTGGTTGTAAAACACCGTAAGGGAAAGGTATGTCTCCTGAGTATGATATTATTTAGGCTTAGAAAAGAAGGAAGAGGTTCAATTCTACGCACTTGGTATAAATTTCAATGAGTGTGAGAAGATGGAGGCCTTTTTTATGTGTTTTTATAAAGGGTGCTGGATTTTATGTGGCTGTAAAACACCAAGGAAAGGTGGAAAATCTCGAGAAGCAGGATATTTAGGGCGAAAAGAAGGAAGAGGTTCTCCAATTTCTACGCACTTGGTATAAATTTCAATGAGTGTGAGAAGATGGAGGCCTTTTATGTGTTTTTTATAAAGGGTGTTGATTTATGTGGTTGTAAAACACTGTAAGGGAAAGGTATGCCCTCCGAGTATGATATTTAGGGCGAAAAGAAGGAAGAGGTTCTCCACCCCTACGCACTTGGTATAAATTTCAATGAGTGTGAGAAGATGGAGGCCTTTTATGTGTTTTTTATAAAGGGTGTTGATTTATGGTTGTAAAACACTGTAAGGGAAAGGCATGCCCTCCGAGTATGATATTTAGGCGAAAAGGTTCTCCACTCTACGCACTTGGTATAAATTTCAATGAGCGAGAAGATGGAGGCCTTTATGTTTTTATAAAGGGTGTTGATTTATGGCTGTAAACACTGTAAGGGGAAAGGTATGCCCGAGTATGATGATATTTAGGGCGAAAGAAGGAAGAGGTTCTCCAATTTCTAGCACTTGGTATAAATTTCAATGAGTGTGAGAAGATGGAGGCCTTTATGTGTTTTTTTTTATAAAGGGTGTTGATTTATGGTTGTAAAACACTGTAAGGAAAGGCATGCCTCCGAGTATGATATTTAGGCTTTTGAAAAGAAGGAAGAGGTTCTCCAATTCTACGCACTTGGTATAAATTTCAATGAGTGTGAGAAGATGGAGGCCTTGTATGTGCTTTTTATAAAGGGAAGATTTATGTGGTTGTAAAACACTGTAAGGGAAAAGGTATGCCCTCCGAGTATGATATTTAGGCGAAAAGAAGGAAGAGTTCCACCCCTACGCACTTGGTATAAATTTCAATGAGCGTGAGAAGATGGAGGCCTTTTATGTGTGTTTTTATAAGCGGTGTTGATTTATGTGGTTGTAAAACAAGGAAAGGTATGCCTCCCGAGTATGATATTTAGGCGAAAAGAAGGGAGAGGTTCTCCAATTTCTAATGCACTTGGTATACCTAATGATATGTGTAGTGAAGATGGAGGCCTTTTGCGTTTTATAAAGGGGTGTTGATTATGTGGTTGTAAAACACTGTAAGGAAAGGTATGCCCTCCGACATGATATTTAGGCGAAAAGAAGGAAGAGGTTCTCCAATTTCTACGCACTTGGTATAAATTCCAATGAGTGAGAAGATGGAGTCTTTTATGTGTTTTTTTTTTTATAAAGGGTGTTGATTTATGTGGTTGTAAAAACACTGTAAGGAAAGGTATGCCCTCCGAGTATGATATTTAGGCGAAAAGAAGGAAGAGGTTCCAATTTCACGCACTTGGTATAAATCAATGAGTGTGAGAGAAGATGGAGGCCTTTTATGTGTTTTTTATAAAGGGTGTTGATTTATGTGGTTGTAAAACATTGTAAGGGAAAGGTATGCCCGAGTATGATATTTAGGGCGAAAAGAAGGAAGAGGTTCTCAATCTCTACGCACTTGGTATAAATTTCACGAGCGTGAGAAGATGGAGGCCTTTTATGTGCGTTTTTATAAAGGGTGTTGATTTATGTGGTTGTAAAAAACACTGTAAGGGAAAAGGTATGCCCGAGTATGATATTTAGGCGAAAAGAAGGAAGAGGTTCTCCACCCTCTACGCACTTGGTATAAATTTCAATGAGCGTGAGAAGATGGAGGCCTTTATGTGTTTTTTTATAAAGGGTGTTGATTTATGTGGCTAAAACACTGTAAGGGGAGAAAGGTATGCCTCCGAGTATGATATTTAGGGCGAAAAAGAAGGAAGAGGTTCTCCACTTTACGCACCTGGTATAAATTTCAATGAGTGTGAGAAGATGGAGGCCTTGTATGTGTTTTTATAAAGGGTGTTGGATTTATGTGGTTGTAAAACACTGTAAGGTAAGGTATGCCCTCCGAGTATGATATTTAGGGCGAAAAGAAGGAAGAGGTTCTCCACCCTCTACGCACTTGCATAAATTTCAATGGTGTGAGAAATATATCTTTTTATGTGTTTTTTATAAAGGGTGTTGATTTATGGTTGTAAAACACTGTGGTGGGAAAGCAGCATACCCGAGTATGATATATTTAGGGCGAAAAGAAGGAAGAGTAAGGTTCTCCAATTTCACGCACTTGGTATAAATTTCTCAATGAGTGCGAGAAGATGGAGGCCTTTTATGGTTTTTTGAGAAGGGTGTTGATTTATGTGGTTGAAAAAACAACTGTATGAAAGGCATGTCCGAGTATGACATTTAGGCTTTGAAAAGAAGGAAGAGGTTCAATCCCTACGCACTTGGTATAAATTCTCACTGAGTGTGGAGGAAGACGGAGGCCTTTATGTGTTTTATAAGTAAAGGGTGTTGATTTTATGTGGGTTGTAAAAACGACCACCGTAAGGGAAAGGCATGCCCTCCGAGTATGATACATTTAGAAGAAAAGAAGGAAGAGGTCTCCACCCCTACGCACTTGGTATAAATTTCAATGAGGTGAGAAGATGGAGGCCTTTATGTGTTTTTATAAAGGGTGTTGATTTATGTGGTTGTAAAACACTGTAAGGGAAAGGTATGCCCGGAGTATGATATTTAGGGCGAAAAAGAAGGAAGAGGTTCTCCAATCATTTACCACTTGGTATAAATTTCAATGAGCGTGAGAAGATGGAGGCCTTTATGTGTTTTTTATAAAGGGTGTTGATTTTATGTGGTTGTAAAAACACCGTATGGTGGCATGCCCTCCCGAGTATGATATATTTAGGCGAAAGAAGGAAGAGGTTCTCCACCCCTACGCACTCTGGTACATAAATTTCAACGAGTGTGAGAAGATGGAGGCCTCTTTATGTGTTTTTTTTTCGGTGATTGATATAAAAAATCATTAAACAAATTATTAATACCTTACCTTTTTTTTTCTCTTAAATGAATAATTCTAGGATGTCTCAATCATCAGACAATCTAAACATTTAAGTGGTCTAAATTGTCTAATTGTCTCTTTTCTTTGCAGCAATAGTTTAATGCGGAAGTTTAGGCTCTTGCGAATTCACGCACCCGTTTAACCCAAGCAATCGATATGGACTATACTATACTTCGCAAGCAATTCTTGATTTCTTAAAATAATTTTTCATATCCAAACTACTCGAGGGCTGATGGATATAAACTTAGGAATATCCTTACTTTCAGCGCTGAAATTTTAAATTTAAAATACAGTGACACTATAATTTTGATAGTATGACTTGGAAATTAAGACAATTGTAGGTTATAAGTGTAATAATTAGCAACAGTCCCTGTGAAATTATCACATTGAAAACTGCCCAATATTCATTCAATTTAAAAAATTGCAAAAGGAAGAATATATCGTCTAATTATAGTCTCTTTCGGAACTTAATAAAGAAGATTATTTTGACCGGTTTTGAATCTGGAACCCTCACTCAGAGGTAAACTGTCTCTAATAACAAACAGGTATTGGCAGTTTACAGGGGAGCAGCCCTGGAAGGTCAGAATCAGACAATTTATTTTGTTGTTCTTTTTCGACCTACATTGGATAGTGGACGCGCCTTAGCGTGTTCCTAGCTAGTAATTATATGAAAAATCTCCATTTTAGAGCCACTATCTCGAAAATATTAAAAACTGAGAAGAAAAATAAAAAGCATCATTTGTAGGAATTTTACCTTTAATTAATTCTAATAATTCAATGTAGTGTGAAAACTGATCTTTCAGAGATATCTCAAAAACTAAAGAAGAAACCAGAGCAAAACGTAGATTGGCTTCTGTCCCATCGATAGCAAACATTGCGTACGCAATTCTCTGCTATATCAGAACGCCGTAACGCCGCGTTACCTATCTGGAAAACTTTATTTGCTCTATTATTAAAAAAAAAAAAAAAATCGTAGTTGTAACATCATGTTTTTTTTTTTTTAAACAATCTTGAAATGTGTCCCACAATTTCGGCACCCTGTATATTTTAGAAATATTAGATAGAAAAGATCCCTAGACTCCTCCAAACATGTAACAAGAGAGTGCATGCTATATGTATATATAAATATTTGTACTAAATTTCAAACAAATATGATGTATTGAGTTGCCTAAATGCAATGATGCTTACATTATCTCGGTAGTCGTGATTATGGGAAACATCCATGCTCATCATTGGTCTCGTCTGTTCCACCATCTGACGACACCATATACCGTTCAAGGTATGTTTTGTTACGATTATAAACAAAACTCAAGGCCCTGCCTTGAGAGAGGGTGGCTTGAACTGAAGGAAGAACCGTTTCTTTGGGAGGTGTGTTTCTCTGGTCATTTTGTAACTTGAAGAATTTCCTCTAGAAATTTATTGAGAATGGAGTTCCTTTTTTACACATAAGTGAAACAAATATTTATTATGGTTTACCCTTGCAAACTGTGACATATACAATCGTTTGTGAGGGCAGTGAAAAGATCAATCAAGTATTTTATGATAGAATTTAAAAATCTGCCTCAATAAATTGTATTTTGCCAGCAATGATCTCAAATTTTATTGATATAAAAAACGCATCCTTATGACGCGTTTGTTTCTATGTTGTGCTACATTGATAATTAGATTTAATAAAATTTGGTAAACTTGTTCGTAAAAAAAATGCGCGCTTTCAATGTCGATGCTGGTTGATACGCTGATACTTCATCTGAAGACACGTTTAAATATTAATTTTAAATGATTACGATAGTGATTAAATTTTATTTATATCGCGACACGCATTCGTCAGTTTAGGGCACACTTATTTTGTATAGATTTATTTTTGTGAATTAGACTCTTGGAAAAAAGACTAATTTGATCTTTAATATCTTTTAAATGTGGTGATCTTGCCTATTTTACTGTTGCGAAACAGTATTCAGTGACTATCTAACAATAATTATATGATGTGTTGGCTGTAATTTGCATAAGTGAAATAATATTTGATGGCAATGTATTGCGTTATTTTTTTAAAAATATTTGATCCAGTCACAGCCCGTGTATCGGACATAAATCCGAGCGATGATTATCTATTGGCAGCAGCGGTAATGAATTCTTGCCTTATTGAAATTCACATCGCCAGATCACATTTGTCAACCATCCATCTAAGTCGCAAAGGTTGACAGCCCTGTGACACTTTGCAGAAGTGATTTCTACGATTGCGTATCACTCTTACACGAGATCATTCATGCATTTGGGCTAGTGACAAGTGAGTGACTCGGTGCAGATGTATTCTGCTGTAAGAGGAACACCCGTAGTCACCTAAAAATGGATACGGATTGCCTGGTCTTTAAAAAAATTAATAGCAGCGCTTCGCTAACTTTTTGTGATTAGTTTCGTTTGATCCTTGTGAAGAGCCGTAGAAAGAGGAACTGGCCTTGTGAAGAGCTAAAAGAAATGAGAAACCTTATTTGCTGTGGCAGTATTTCTGCTTTGCAGTGTCTTAGGGCAGGGTTTTGGAAACTTTTTGGGCTAAAAGAAAATAATTTGGCCGGTCGGTATCATCTTGCTTATAAAAGGCAATGTCTGCGTGCGATATCCAGACGAATCTATCGCACTCGCAGCCATGAAATTTGGCACGCAGTAGTCGTAATGGTGACTGCATGCACCCCGGAAACCTGCATGCAAGTCGGAATTTTAATCTAGAAAATGTTTTATTTAGCGTTTTGTGTTGTTTTGGGTCATTTTTTTGTCACGTTTATGGCTGTAGTATCTTTCCTAATCATCGTTGAAAAACAATCCATGAACCATCGGATAGAACGAACAATTTTCGTTATAATGAAGTTTGTTTTGAACGTCTAACGTAATTTACTGATTCTTGAGAAATTTTTAAAAAATAGTTAGTTTTGCCATCTAAATTTAATTTTTGTTTTTAAATTTGCTCATCCGACGTTCTAATAACACTATTATTTTCAATTTTTTTCAGCTCATATCTGCAACGGTTCTGTCGGATTTAAAACAAGAATGGTTAAAATATATTTTCCCCGTTTCTTTTTTTAAAATTTAATTTTTCCCTGGACAGTTGAAAGATATTTTTCCTCTAACGAGTTTCCTCGCGCGGCACTTCTTCGGAACGTTGCTGGCAATTTTGATTGGTTGACGGTGCAGAGCGCAGGATACGTCATGACCTTCAACTGAGTGAATTACTTCGATTATTATTTTCGGAAACGATTTTATATTTTGCTTGCTGTATAATAACCATTTTCACGTTCCAATTTTGTAATATTGTTTTGTATTAACTTACTCTATACTGTAGCACGGAAAAAAGCAGGAAAATCAAATAATGTGTATCTTTTGTTTTCAAAACTTTTTCATGTCATTCTAGGCGGTTTTTTTTTTTTTTTTTTTTTTCCCCTTCTTTTAATTTTGTTGAAGTCCTAATACCACGGGCAACGCCGTGCGTTCGGCAGTGTCTTAACGTGTTTAAGTCTCGCATATTTTACTTGCAGTATAATAATCATTTTCACGTTGAAATTTTTTAATATTGTCTCGGATTAACGTACTCTATATTGTTTTTCTACAGTTGAAATGTCATTATCGCGAAGAAAAATAAGCGAGAAAATCAATAATGGGTATCTTTTGTTTTGTTTTCAGACTTTTTTCATGTCATTGTGGGCGTTTTCTTTTTTTCATTTTGTTGAATTCCTGATTCCACGGACAACCCCGTGCGCGTACTGCTAGTTTATTATAATGAAAGGCAATGTTTGTGTGTGCGTGCGATATGTCCAGACGAATCTATCGCACTTACAGCCTTGAAATTTGGCGCACAGGTAGTCTTAATGGTAACTCAATGCACCTCGAAGCCGAAATTTTAAAATTAAATCTAGAAAATTTTTTATTTAATGTTTTGTGTTGTTTTGGGTCATTTTCGTGATGTTAACGGCTGTAGTATCTTTTACTAGCAGTACGCGCACGGCGATGCCCGTGGAATCAGGACTTCAACAAAATAAAAAAAAAAATCGCCCACAATGACACGAAAAAGTTTTCAAAACAAAAGATACACATTATAGATTTTCCCGCTTATTTTTTCCGCGATAATAACATGTAGAAAATCAGTACAGAGTACATTAATCCAACACAATATAAAAAAATTGTTGCCCGTGGAATCAGGACTTCAACAAAATGAAAAAAAATTCTTAAAACATGACAAAAAGCTCCGAAGGTTATGACGTCACCTGACCCTTCATCCAATCAAATTGAAAGCTGCGTTCCGGAAGACTGTCGCTAAAGAAATTTCGCTCGACAAAAATAACTTTCATCTGCCCAGGAATAATTTAATTTAAAAAAAAACGGGAAAAGATATTTTAACCGTTCTTTTTTTAAATCAGAGAGAACCGTTCTAGTTATAAGCTGAAAAAAATTGAAAATAATGGTGTTATTAGAAAGTCGGATGCAACAAATTTAAAAACAAAACCAACATTTAGATGGTGAAACTGACTATTTTTTAAAAAATTCTCAAAATTCAGGAAATTACGTTAGCAATTCAAAACTAAACTTCATTAGAACGGAAATCGCGTGCTCTTTCCGATGGTCTATCTATTTTTGTCGTACAGTTATCCGAAACCATGCTGTTGAGAAATTAGTGCGAAAAATCACCCAAAACAACACAAAACATTAAATAAAAAATTTTCTAGATTAAATTTTAAAATTTCGGCTTCGAGGTGCATTGAGTCACCATTAAGACTACCTATGTGCCAAATTTCAAGGCTGTAAGTGCGATAGATTCGTCTGCACATCGCACGCAGACACGCACACACAAACATTGCCTTTTATAAGTATAGATAATGATAGTTGAAAAACAATCAATGCGCCATCGGATAGAACAAACAATTTTTTTCTAATGAAGTTTGTTTTGAATTTCTAATGGAATTGACTGAATTTTGAGAATTTTTTAAAAAATAGTCACTCTTATGGTAATTTTTTATAAGAAATTCTCGCATCTGACGTTCTAACAACTCTATAATTTTCATTTTTTTTCAACATATAACTGGAACGTTTCTGTCGAATTCAAAACAATAATGGTTAAAATATCTTATTCCGTTTTTTTATTAAATTAATTTTTCCCTGATGAGTTCAAACAGTTTTTTAGCTAGCGAGATTTGTCAGCGATCGTTTTTCCGGATCATCCCAGAATGCATTGTTGCAATTTCATTAGCTGGTGGTGACCTTCCTCGCAGTTGGTGACGTAATATGCTTTCTATAATCCGATTCCTTCCGGTGTCGTCATTACATTCGTGTCATTGTCGAAAATCAATGTGTATCTTGTTTTGAAAACTTTTTCGTGTTGTTATGGGCATTTTTTACCCCATTTTGTTGAAGTGCTGATTCCGCGGGCAACGCCATGCGCGTTCTGCTAGTTTATTATAAAGCTCAATAAAGATGAATTCTTTGCTTGGGAAACTATCAAGTCCAAGCTGCTCATAAAATATTTTATTGAAATTTTTCGCATACAATAATCCCGGCTAATCCGCTGGTCGCCAAGACGATTAGTTAAGAATAAATAAATTTATAGACATTAAAAATTCTTTAACACTGATGCAATGAATGAACCTGACTGCGTTTCTATATTGCCATAAATATAGTTTTTCATAAATATAGCATATCTAACAGCTATAAAATGTTTATACTATAATTTTAAAATCTGTGTTGGGCTTTAAAGAAGCTCTAAGTGAGGCGCATCTTTTCCGCAGGCCGCATCACTATCTTGGGAAATGAATTTTTGGTTACTTTTGACTGAGCGCAATTGGCTGTATCCTTGAAGTTAATTGTTCAGCTTAGTTAGATGAAAAGGAGCTAAATACAACTTACATGGTTTTGTTTGTTTCAAAAGACTCGAATTATTATGGTTATGTTTTTTTGCTTTATGTTTCGCCTTATGTTATATTATTGATCCCCCCCCCCCGGGGGGGGGGGGGGGGTTTTATGATGAGCGGGGTGGGGTAAAGGCAAGGTTCATAACTATTTTCGTCCAAAAACTTTTGTCACCTCTCCAAGAATGGCTAATGCATTTTCTTATTTTCTAGCATTGAATATAATCTAAACTTCAACAAATTATTGAGCGAAATTTAAGGTACTTTTTAAATCAAGATGATGTCTTGGTGCTTTTCTTTTCATAAATAATGAAGAAGGAATAGATTCTGCGGTTAAAGTTTGCGCTTGGTTTTTTTTTTTTACCGAAAGGATTTAGAACGCCATATTCTAGATTCTTTAAAATAAAATTTTACGGAAAAATGTGACAAAACATTTGTTTCGATAATTATTGATTATATACTGTTAACTGAAAATAAAACTAAGCTAAGTTTTTTAATGTAGAAATCATAATATGCCGGTATATTAAAGGATTTTTAATCAAATGTTTAGAGTTGTGTAAGAAAAAGTAAAATTCTTCCGCGGTTTCATCGCCGCTAATAGTTTTCGTAACAGTTTGTTTTAAAAGCTCGATCTTCGGTTGTAATACCGCCAACGTAACATTTCAAAAAAATATTTTTTAATTCAAATTGTTTGCAATTTTCTGGACTTCTTTTCATATTTATACACCTGTATGAAATGCTTTAACTCTGGGACTTGCTTTCTGTTGTCGAATGACAGCTGTGTTCTGAAAAGATTATGAACGTTTGTTCTACATACTTTTTTGTCTTTGTGCTATAAAGTGAAACGCTTGTTCCGCTTACATGGATCGCACGCATCGAACTATTTGTAAACTGTTCCGCTCGACTGGTTTGCAGTGCATTTTCCTTGAGCTTTAGTGTTTAAAAATAAACAATTAAGAGAGGGGGGGGGGGGAATCCTCGCCTATTCTTGTTCCATGATTAGTTGAAAATTTCTGCCGTATCCAGAATTCGATTTTTATTAGCTTAACTATTTTGGTTTTAGTTAGGTTTTATCCTTTTCTTTGTTAATACCATGCGTGATATTTTTAATCAGTACAGTTAATTTTTGTTAAGCTGGGCATTCATGTACTAATTTTACATTATTTTTTCATTGCTTTTATTTTTACATTTATTTTTTCATTACTTACATTGTCCTAAGCCCGTTTTTTCCCCCACCCATTTTAATGGAAAGATTAAGCACGTCATTCGCATAGGCTCCAAAGTGCGCTACCTTAGCTCTTCGATACCCTCTATTCCCCTCCCCCCACTCGGCGGATTTCCAATTCTGTAGCCTCGTCGCGAGATCCCAGTCTAGGCAAATACTTTGATGTGCCGCTAGCCTCGTATCGGGGTCTCAAATTGGAAGTCTTGGATTTTGAATTCTGCCGAATCGGCGCATGATGTGTTGGATTTCGAAACATTTGTTCCAAATTTCATAGGTTTTTCGACCTTGACGATAGCTTTTTCCTTCCCGTGTTCTAAAAATTCCGTTTTGAAGGAGATGTGAATGGCCTGCTCTAGAAAATGATACATATTTGATATGTAGTATTTTAACACTAAAATGAAGTCGTTAATTGGAATGCAGTGAAGCACCGTTTATGCGTTTCTCATTTATGCGTCGTTTCAGCGCAGTCCCGATTCATTTGTATTCATTGTAATTATGAAGTATTTTGTTTATACGACGCAAAGCTTCAGTTATAAATCGTTTTCCCCCGTTTTAAATGTGAAAATTTCCTCATTTTATCATAACTTCAAAATTATTCACAATTGATAAATTAATAGAAGATCAATTGGTGCTAATTTAAGAAATGATGATCAAGTTATTCCACATTTCTTTAAAGATGCACTGATCTCCATTAAAAACTTCGAACTTATTTCTTTTGTCAAAAGAATAAGTGAAAAAACATTCAATAACCTTAATTCAATTTGTAATGCTGTCACAGACAATCAGTACGTCAGACCACGATTAAAGATTTTATTAATTACCTACACTACAAGCACAAAAATCGTATAAGATCAGAAATTGTGCAATAAAGGCATGGTTTTTCTCATTTTTATGATAGGAAGTGATTATTTGCAGGTACTGTACCTGCGAATAAAACATTATTTGCAGGTGCACTGTACCTACGGATGAAACGTTATTTGCAGGTATACTGTATCTACGGATTACTTGCAGCTTTTGTCAAATTCAATATGCTTCTGTAGAAATTTTAAAATGTTCTTTTTCTACTTGAAACGTTCTTTCTGTGTTTATGAGATTATTAAAAGAAATATCAATGCTACTTTGTGAGAATATTCAGTTTCTCATCGGAGACATGCGGCTTTTTTGTTTCACATTTAATTTGGTCTTGAGAGCTGATTTCTGATTCATTTGATTGAATTTGGCAGAGAAAATATATTTACTGATTTTTTTTCTGTCATAAAATTAAACCTTATGGCAAATTATCAATAAAAAACAAATTTCCTATCCTAATAAGCTCCAAAGACCCGAAAGATGTTTTACGAAATTTTAAACTTCCATTTGAAGTTGACGGAAAACCCAAAGTCAGTATTTTGAATCTGCTATAATCCCATTTTCAAAATGCAAATCTACATTGAAGAAAATGCAGAATTAGCCGTCGTTAAAAATTTTAACAGTGAGAAGCTGAAGAAAAGAAGTAAATGATCCCATACCTCTTCACGTCACGGCCGAGTGGCATGGTCGTAAAGCGGTTGACTGCTAACCGTAAGGTTATGGGTTCGAATCCGGGAGCAAGTTGGGAGCAATTTTTTGTGCTAGTAAAGTTTAAGAATTTCAATTTTCACTAATTATTTTTAAAACTGGTGTCTATAAATTCATTATTTTATTTTGCTCTTTTTTTTCTAAACCTTGTTAATTTTCAAGCATATTTTAAATAACTATACTCTTACTCCCTTTCCGCTACTCAATGTTTGCTTGTGATTTAAATTTTAAAATGTATGGATATTTGTTTCGAGGTCTCTTCAGTTACTCCTATAGAGAAAAAATAATTTGAACATAATATACACTGCCTAATAAATAACGTTTTATCCAAAGATACAGTACCTTCTGATCTCATTATCCAAAAATAGGTATAATTATTAATATAATAGCCCAGATCTCTCTCTCACTGATCCGGTAACTCTCTGACGTCACCAACAATAAAATTCGCTTCATAGCACTGCGAGACGTTAAACAGCATTACTTCATTTTAGAGCACCTAAATTTCAGTAATTTTTAACTTAAAAAAGTAATTGTCGTGCTAATTTCAAATTTAATAGCTGTAAAATAGTGAAATAAAATTTGCTATCGATTGATATAAAATTTATCTCGCTATGATCAATAGGTTCCCAAGAAATTTTAAATCATGTTAATTATATATTTCAAATTAATTTCCGTTTTTTAATAGAAAGTAGTAAATCACGTCAGTGGTATATCATGCACGTGATATAGTTTGGACGCCACGATGCATCTGATTATTTATTGCAATTGTGATGATATAATTTAATAATATTTTTTGGCAACGTTTGACAAACAGAGAAGTGCTTTGTTTTGATTGGACATCTTAAGTACAAGGAAAATTGTTAAACAACAAAAAATACTTCACACAGAATGTTGTTTACCAAGAGGTTTTTTGAATAAAGAAATATGTAAATAATATGTAAATAAAAAAATATTTCCTGTCATAAAACAAATGTTTATTTTATTTGTTTTCAAACAATGTTAAACATTTCTCTCGCATATATATCTATTTAAACAGGTCAAAATTGACCGGAAATCTCTCGATTGAAGAGGCATCCGTCAAACCATCACGGGTGATTTTCTAATTCGATAATAAACAGCATCTCTCTACTTCAGTTTTTAACAATGGATTAAAAACAAACTATCCAATATTTTTAGAAATGAAGAAACGGTTTGAATGCAAGTCCGGCAATGAGAAATAATGTTTAGAATTATATTTAAAAACCTTTTTTAAATTAATAAGTTTAGAGAAAACATTCACTACTCATTATTTATTCTTAAACAGTAAATAATATTTTATCCGCATATATTTTAACCGTTGAAACCACTGGATCTGATATAAAACTATTTCAAAGTCCACACATGAGTCAAGAACTCAAAAAGAAAGCCAAAAGCCCGCAGTATTCCTCAGGCGGTCACCCTCCCGAGTACTGACCGCTCCCGATGCTACTTAATTAGGGTGATCAGACAAGAGCCTGACGTTAGCGCACTGTACTTGCAAATAACGTTTTATCCGCAGGTACAGTACCTGCAAATAACGTTATCCTTTATGATAAATATTTAATTTTAAAATTTAATTTTTGTGACATAATACTATGTAGTAATATGTCTTTACTATCTTAAGAGTTTTAAATTATCTTTTTTTAAATTAATTCGCTTTAGTAGCATTGAATTTGTATTAATGAAAGTTTTTTAGTAAAATTTCGATTATACGTCTTTTTTATTTGTAAGTCGTTTTAAGTCAGTTCCTTGAAAGACGTATGAACGATGCTTCGCTGTATTTATTAACATAAGTTTTGTAGGAGTTCAAATTGGGGAAAATATTGCTGTTCGGAAATTAGATATTCGTCCAGATACGAGTGTACTGTATTTTTTATGGTTATTTATGCATTTATTTTTTAAAAAATTCTTCTGTTTCGTTTTTGACCTTCAGTGCGTTACGCATGTGTAAAGCTTTTGCGATCTAAATTGGAAATATATTCTCAGAAACACAACATTAGGAATAAAGACTGTGCACTTAAAAACTGTGCAAGGAAGAATGGGCAAAAATAACCCCCCAAGGGACACAAATTCAAGCTAACTCAATCCCATGCCGTTTAAAAGCTGTTTTTAAAGCAAAAGGATATGCAACAAAATATTAGTTCATGTAATTTTTTCTTTTTATTAACGAGTTAGACTAACTGTAAACTCAATTTTTGACTAAGAAATTTGTAACTTTGACAAAGTTTATGTTAATAAAAATATTATCAATCCTTTGTTCTTGTTCATACGTTTTATATGTTTCTTAGTGTGTCTTTTATTATTCTTTCAGCACTTAAGCTTAAACGTGAATTTATTATAACACCTTTAGTGGAGAGAGAGAGAGTAGTGTATTCTCAATTTTGGGATTTATGTAATGTGCATCAGATTTTCTAATACGAAAAGACAATAAATTTTTGTCTCGTTCTCAATGACCTGTCGTGATAAATAACGGTGCACTACACTTCTTTATCAGAATAAACTAAAGAGAAAGGAAATTAATAACGGAATATTAATTGCAGAAATTTAATTAAAAAAATTATGAAGTCGAGTGTGAAAATTCGATAACATTATATGTGAATTTTCTAATCAGAACTCTACAGCCGATCATTTTGACCTGTCATGGTACGTTTAAAGTAATAACATTACTAATCGGTTAAAATTATTTGCTTTAAATATTATCTCTCCTGTTTCATGACACGCTTATTCACATTTTAAACATATCATTAAGGTCTTAAATGATGTACTTGAAAAATTCTGTAGAACAATTTTATAAGCAAAATACGATTTACATTGCCAAAGCTGGTGAAGGAGCGGGGAAGGGGGGATTTTTTATTACAAAAGATTATATTGTTTCTATCCTTCCCCCCAAAAAATGAATTACTTTTCTCGACAATGGGAAACTGACCTTCTTCCTGAGACCTAATTTTTACCACTTTTTTCATTTTTTTAAATTTTTATTTTTGACTTGATACCTTGCAACTGAAAATTACCTGGAAGTTGATTTTTGTTTCGGTGGCTGGATATTTTTTCACTCAGATGTCGCTTCAGGCGAATCGTGACGTACTTTTCACAATTCACATCCTCCTATCAACGGTTTTCACAGTTCGTGAGTACAATTATTATAAACTCTCAAATTATCCTCACCTACTTAAATTGATGCATCATTAAGCCTTTGGACTAAGAATGTTATTAAATACAGGAAAGAGTTGCAATTATAAAGCTGTGCTTGGTAAAATATTGTTTGATATTAATTTTATAACTATTCCAGAATTCGGATATTGTCTTTCGTTTCTACTGTGGTAGGTCAAGATATTTTTATTTCTGTGTTTCAGATACCTTTATTTCGACGATTGTGCAATAATTGAGTGGCAAAGTGGCGTCCGAATTCGGACGGAAGGGAGGATTCTTGGCATTAGTTTCTGAAATTTTTTCAAAGGCTTCAGTTTTATCTAAAAAGTCCTAAGAGTAGTTTATTAAAATTAACCTCTCTAGTCTACTTGAGAGAAAAGTAATGAAGTTAAAATGTTTAGTTAGTTATAACAATGAATTCCTTTTCCATTATTGTGTTTTTTTCACACTTTTATTTAATTTGACTTGTTTCATCTTTGTGGTGATGGAATTTTGTAATCAGTTTTCACTAACTTCTTTATGTGCTAGACTTCTTAAATTTTGTTTTCTAGCACGCGTAGTTTGTTCTTTGAAATTTGTGTATTCTTGATGTCATTACACTATTTTAATATTTTTTGAACTTATTTATCAATTAATCGATTAATTTAATTTACACATCGTTGACTGACTAGAATTTGGATGCAATCTCAAAATAAGACGGGAAACTCCATTATTTTTGTCTTTATTGCATAAGAATGCATGAAACATTGTGGACGGATCGCGAGTTTACACGTGTTTTCCGCGCTGTCTGTTACGGACGGATCTGTATTGTTTTTTTTCCCAAATTCCACGAATAAACTCGTGATCTGTCTCCAATCTGTTAAATTGTGATTCCATACGAGTGGCGTCAGATAGAAGATTAAATTAAAAAAATTCCACTCTTCAGTAGAATTATAAAAATGTGTTTTTAAAAGCTGTTTTTTATTGAACTATTTACTCATGAGAGTTTTTAAATCTTATAAATTAGAATTGTTCTAAATTTGATTTCATCATCTTAATTTACATAATTTCTTAGTGGAATTTTTCTGTTCGTTGCTTGGTACGAAGAAATAACTACAGTTGAACTCCGCTAATCCGAAATTCCGGTTAATCCGAACTGATTTTATTTTCGAAAATTATATGTAATTGAAGAGCTTGCCTGAAAAGATTTAAATATATATACTTAAAACAAAAAAAGTACTTTTGCAGCCTGCATAGTTTTGTACACAGTGAAGAAACTAATGCAATAATTCAAGGATCACATACACATTTACATTAACGTGAAGACGAAGCCATGCTATTCTCGACGTGGAAGCAATATTATGCCAACGTCTCATAAACATAATGTCTGTTGATGTCGCATTTTCACTCTGCTATCGCAGTGCTATTTCTAGCGAGAGATAGTAGTACTGAGTACTTAAAACTTACATTTTTTTTTTTTAGTACACGTCTTTTTCTTTTCTATTTTTATCGGCATTTCGGATAATCCGAACAGGTGCCGGTCCCAATTAGTTCGGATTAGCGGGGTTCTACTGTATTACTTTACCTGTGTTTATGCGTTTAATCTAAAAAAAAGGCCAGCGGGAGTGGCCTCCCCTAAACTTTCTCGTATGCTTTTCACACATTTGTCATTACCCTTCCCCCTGCGTTGATAAAAAGTTCGAACCAACTGTAACCCAGAATGCAATGACTATCAGAAGGTTTTTCATTGTTGATTATAGTGTTAGTAAAATATTGAGGTGAAGAATCATATTCAAAAATATACGTATGTATTAAAACTTCGCAATATTTATTTTTTTTATCAAACTCAAGCAATGCAAGTTCCGCGTGCGGAGAAGAAAACAGGAGAATAGCTTGCTCACTGAATAGCTTGCGCATGCGCAGAGATTGCTTCCAATACGCAAGTAAAACGAGACGCCCTAAATGTTTGCTTCCTTACAAAATCTCGCCGCCAGAATTGGTTTTTGGCAAACTGCCAAGTTTTCGTAGTATCTCTTCTTTGTACAGGCATTTACGCATGCGCATGGAGTTGACAAGTATGCTATTATACAGACCGACAGACAGTCAGCCCGTTGACGGATTTGGCCCAAAATTTTATACGGACCTACATTCATGACGATAAAACTGTGTACCAAATTTTATCCATCTGACTTTTCAAGTTTTTGAGTTATAGCGTTCGCATGACCTCGAACATACAGACAGACAGACTTCCCGTTGACGGATTTTGTCCAAAAGTTGATAGAAACCTACAAATTATGTTTAAAGACCACATAACAAATTTCATCCCCGTAGCTCTAATAGTTTTCGAGTTATCGTGTTCACAGACAGACACACACACAGACATAATTCCAAAATTGTGTTTTTCGGACTCAGGGAGGTCTAAAACGTGGAGATTCGTCAAAATCTCGAGTTCGAATTTTTTGACGATTACAATACTTTCTCTTTGTATACTTCGTATACGAGAAAGTAAAAAATGTAATGCGTTTTTCATAACAGTTACATAATACAATTCAAGTTTTTAAATTTTTTCTTTAAATGTAAATTTGCTATCAAGAACACATGGAAGAAAAATTTATCCACACGGCGCCATTTTATATTTATTATTTTTGCATTTTTCGATGATTCTCTATAAAATCTTGGAACCGAATTGAACTAGGTCTTCTTGCGTCAAGAAGTTATCGTAATGTTATAAAAGCGATAACATTACATGCGAAACGACTATCAATCATTTCATATTTTTTGAGTAAAAGCTATTCCTCTTCGAATTCCTTTATCACTTCTTAATATTCCAAAGATGTAAACCGAATCACCTGACATCCCGATTCATCTTTGCTAAGCTGCTTTTTGGACACTTGTTTCTCCTTTTTTTTTTTTTTGTTTCTGTTTTTTTTTAGTAGCTTAAGAAGCAGCAACTATAATTATCACCGCTTGATTTGCAGTCTAATTTAAATAACGGGGCGGTTGATTATCTTTATGCACCCTACGCATTGTGCTTACGAAATGCTATTTATCATAATTGAGCTCGACGATCGCAACCTTGACCATTAAGTCCCTGGCATTATTTTCTCCATTTGTTCTTGTTGCATAAATTTATTTCGAACGAATAATAAGAAAATTTTATCGTTTGATTTAGATCTAGTAGTTGGATTAAAGTGCGGATGTTTTAATAGCAGATGTTTCTACTATTGACATCGGTTGGTATAATGGTTTTGAAAAAAGTGGAGTTTTATTTACAGTTTGTTCTAAGTTTCCATAAATAATCTTGTTCACGTACTTTAACATAATGTTTTTAGGCTGGCATAATATATGCAAATTGCGTCGTGCGAAAATCGTCCATTGGAAAAATAATTAACTATAGGAAAGAAATTAAATTCTTATGGTCGTCCGCTATATTATAAAGGATTTTACATATGTGGTGCTTATATTCGCCTTCTAAAATTAATATTCTAAAATTTCTTCTAATGCCTGTAAACTTTGCAGAATTTTTACCATTTTTTTTTTCAAAAATAATCTTCCAGAAGATGAAATCATACGCTTTGCATTGAGTTGTCAGATAACCGGTATCTGTCAGATTTCATAAAGATAAAACCTGATATAATGTTTTTGTGAGAAAAAGAAAGAAATGGCTCATTTTCATTTTAGGTGTTATTTATTCCTGAGGTTTAAATTGATAAGAAAATGAAAAAGGTGCGTCATAGATTAATTTTCATTTTTATTCCGGTTGTTAACTGCTGAAGTGTTTTATTGGCCCTCCAAAGATAAGTTTTGAGTCATTGTTGAGAACTGATGATGAAAAAGCAGCTGTAAAGTTTTTGAACTCGTCTATTTTTATTGCATTGCTCAGATGCTATTTTGAAATTATATACGTCTCTCAATTTTAGGTCTCAAGATATTGCACTGCTGTGTTATATATCAAATTTTTCCTGACCAGATTGCAACTTTTGGATTACACAGTTTATTTTCCGATGAATTTTATCAACCTTTGCTACATCATTTACAAGTGAGTGAATTTTTCGTTTGTCTTTTGTTAGTTCAAATACGTAGCAATTAAGCAAAAGTATAAAGTATTCTTTGTGATGAAACTTTATATTTAAAACAAAAGTTGTTTGATGTCATGGAACCAAGACGCGTTACGTCATGTGTTTGTGATGCGGTGACTTTTAGCTCTTTACTTGAATTGTCGTTCTGCCAATAGTTGTCACAGACTTTAGAGTAAACAACAACTTGCCACTTTTTTTTAACATGATAATGTTCATAGGCTGACATACTATCTGTTAATTGCGACATGCGAAAAATCGACTTGCATGAGACAAAAATCGTTCAAAACGCTCAACAGAGCAGAGCATTGGACCTAGAACTAACAAATTTGGCAGGTAGTTACTTCATGGAAAGGGATTTTTCAAAATTTTAATTAGATTTTTAGTTAAAAATTAATCGAAATTTTAACGTTTTCAATCAATAATTTCGGAAAATATTATCAAAAGAAAAAATTTTACGCCTCTTAAATCTGGAAAAAAAATCAGCTTTTCAGCGATGGAAATTTTATTTCCGTGTAATTTTAATAAATTTTTAAAAATATTTTTATTATATTTTACAGCAATACTTTTCATTGTTTCAGTTACTGCATATGTACTGCGACGATATTAAATAATTTTTTGTGTGGACGTTATCGTTGCAATAATTACGTGTAAATTTTAAAAAAAAAGTACAAAGACGGACGCATCAAGCCTAAAACATTATCGTGCTACGATGGTTCGAATCTCCTTAATTTGTTTTCAATCATTCTAATAAATGACGTAAATGTTTCTGTCTAAGGAAAATGGAATTACGTTCCCAGGAAACATTTTATAATGACATCTTAAATTATTTGCACATTTGAAATGTGATATTATATTAAGTATCGTTAATTCTTGCTTAAGTAATATAATTTTTAAATCGGTTATTCAGTGATATTTCCTGAAAACAAAGTAGTTTTTTCTATTTTTTCTTTTCAATTTCCTGCACTTATATCGCAGTTTATTATTATTATTATTTTTTACGGATTCCATTCATTTCTAGACAAATGAAAAGACACAGAGGCAATTTTTTTCTTTAGAATATAATCACGTATATTAATTCTTATGCATTAGAACATAGATGCTGGTTTCTACAATATTCTTAACCCTTTCGCTATCAAGATCTCCTGGGAAAAGCGTGCACCAGAGCCCAATATGTTTTTCGGGATTATATGACATCAATTGGAATAGATTTTACGTCTGTCACATATATGTGACGTCGGGCTCTGGTAAGAAACTGTTTGTAGCGAACGAGTTAATGCAAAATATTGAATGAAGTATTAATTTTTCCACTTTTTAATCTTCTATTCAAATATCATTTAAAACTTTAATAATTAAGAAATTAATATGCTTTAATTTTTTATATTTTCAGAATCACCTTTGTCCTTGTCCTAAAATTGAATTTAAACATTTTGGGTTCTAAACATTTGTTCCTAAATTTCCTGAAACTTTTTCATACTTAAGTGAAAAACAATAAAATAGTTGCATAATTAAAGTTGGTATAATATTAATGATCGGAGCATCGTAATCGCTAGATAATTATACTGTCGGAGAACTTCAGTGCAAAGTAAAGGGTAAATGATACTTATGTGCGTAGGATATTGAGCCGAGGGGTCTGGAATGTTGTTTTCAATTACTTACCTTACCGGCAATCTCTATCTAATCTTTGGCGATAATTGCTTTGGTGACATAAAAAAGAAATTGAATAATTTGCTATCGTAATTTTTTGTATCAATTTTATTTTTATCTGTTGTCGTGTAAATCATCTGTTATTGAAAGCGAGTATATTCATTTTTAAAATCACTATCACCGATCTTATTTCGTGTAAAAAAGAATATTTCGCGTCTTTATTCTTTCCATGTTTTAAAGAGGCGTAAAGATGGCTCGTGCGTGGGTCACATGTTTGAATATCTCACGGACATTATTTGCAGCGAAAGTGTGTAAAACTAAATTAATGTTCGAATTTATATGCAATTTTTTTCTTGCCTTTCATAATAGTGTTTTGATGTCCGATACTTGACGGAACCCAATAGTAATAGTACAAATTGTTGCTGTTAGATATATAAGCATAGCATGTTAATAATATTTTTAGTAAAATAAAGTAAATGAGGAAAATGACGGCGACTAAATTAGAGCCTTAATTTAGCTGAATTTTTCTGATACTTCTCTAGTTTTGAATTATGTAATTATTTCTGTACTGTTTGTTTGCAACCATTTCATCAAACCTATTTATTATTGTATATAGAATCCAAACATATATTATTCAATATTCAAGCACACACACAAAAATAAAGATGAATATATACTCTAAAGCAGCGGTTCCCAACCTTTTTGGTTGTGCGGACCACCTGCTGTATAAAAAATATGTTGCGGCCCACTAACTATAAATGTACAAGTAAAAAATACGAAGACATATAATGCATTTATATATTTAATAATATATGTGACTATATAACTAAGTGACGACTCTTGAAGCTTTCCTCGCTTTGACTCTTGATTAGTTTCCCCACTAATACGCCATCCAAGGCCCACAAGTAGGTCGCGGCCCATAGGTTAGGAACCGCTGCTCGAAAGAATTAAAAATCCAGATTGACTGACCAAGCGAGAAATTACATCTTAGTATCATAATGAAAAATGCAAATAAGATATTACTAGTCTTTTTTTTATTTGAAAAATATTTAGAATTGTTTATATTTTTCATTTGAATTACTATACTGCAGACATGTTTTTCTTTTTCTTTAAGGTTTCATTAAACGATTATATTTAACTTCAGGGCTTCTCGAAAATATTTACGGCAAGATCTTTATATTAGAAAACAAAAAGTAGTTCAGAAAGCATATTGATTTGAAGTACCTCATTAAAAATTTAAACAAAACTAAATATATTTTACTAAATTTCTTCTCATTTATCATTAACTAATGGTTGAAGGTTCTGTTTTGTTCCCCTACTTACGTTTTCGCCCCCCCCCAATGTACTTATGTAATGTTTAAAGATTAGGTGGCAGAATATTTTTGATTTTGAAACGGGGTTGCGAATTGTGCTGTAATCGCAAAATAAACAGTGCCGGAACGCTCTAATAGGGGTGACAAATATCGCGCTGTTTTAAGGATGTTTTCACAATTTTATTTGTCTTGGGGGGAAAAAAAGGAGTGCTGGAACGCCGTATCGGCACGTCTGTCTCCACTACACCCCTGGTTGCGAATGTAAAAACGTTAAGAAGCTTTGGTGTAAGTTTCTCGGGTGTTTTTATTGACTTTACGGAATATTTCAAGTTCGCTATCGCTATGGGATTTGATAATCTAAAAGAATTGCCATACTGTATTATAAATACCAATTAAGCGTAGATTCTAAATGCTTTATCATGTGAAGACCGAATGAACTGTCTACCTAAAAAAAATTACGAATACCATCAATGTTGATGATGCTATCCAACTATAATGATCAAATGAATGTCCTGAACGCGGTGTTGACGACTTCTGTGCACGCAACTAACGTAGGCGAGGTCTGCTAACTTGTCAACAACCTTAACTATCTAATTACCGATATTATTGCGTTCAGAGACACCACAGCTAGTATGCATATTTCAGACGCCCATAGCCTATTTTGTGGATGTGTCTACTTCTTATATGCATGTATGCTTCTTATATGCTTGATGAGTAATAGGGAGGATAAGACTCACTTCAAAAGATTATCAACAGTGATATAACTGTGGTAGTTCAGATAACCAAATCAAGAAGTGATAGTTTTCTGAAGCTCTGGCCGAATCTTCAGTGGAGGACTTTTGTATGTTGTATCTTGGAAATTTATATCATGAGAAGCTTATGGAAATATTAAAAATATTGCTTCGAAACATATGAATTAAAGGAATGAACGTTAAAAATTAGGATTTGTTTATTGTTGATAAAAAAAAGTAGTTTAAAAGGTTTTCTCAGTTCCTTATTATTATTTTTTTAAAAATTCGTATGTACAGTTGTTTTTTTTCATCATTTTTTAATACATTTTTTAAAAATGTGTATATCGATTTTTCCCCGATAACGTAGTTGGAATTTGTCAAAAAGGAAACTGGATAGTAGATTTTTATTTAATTTCAGTGTGCAAACTTTGTTCGTGTTGTATCATGGAGCCTACTGATCGTAACAGCACGGTTCTGGTAAAAAGTGCCGGCCGGAGGGGGGGGGGGGGGGCGAACGGTGCAACCGCACTAGGCCCCGTTAGCTGACATTATTGGTATGACATAAGAAAAAAAAACTACGATTTTCCGAATGATAATAATATCATAAGTTTTCCTGAAATTATTTAAGAAAATGAAAGAATGAGGAATACCAATAACGAAGATGGGATAGTTACTATCCTCAAAATACAAAGATGCCACATTGTGCCACTTTTAAAATACCACTTTGTGTTTAACGGACTTCGCAATTAAAATGTCACGAAATATCAGAATATCATTTCCTAGCAGTACGCGCACGGCGTTGCCTGTGGAATCAGGCCTTCAACAAAATAATAATAAACGTCTATAATGGCAAATACGTCATAATAAAAAACGTCTATAGTTCTGAAAACAAAACAAACGATACTCATTATTGATTTTCCCGCTTATTTTTCTTCGCGATAATGACATTTCAACTGTAGAAAATACAGAGTATGTCAATCCGAAACAATATTAAAAAACTGCTGCGTGAAAATGTTTATTAAAAAGCAAATAAAATATGCGAGACATAAACACGTTAAAACACTGCCGAAAATAATAACACTGGACAACAACCATTTTGTTGCCCGTATGATTTTAGCTAATTCTTATGTACTTTCACGCTCTGAATTCGAAAAACCAAACAGAATTTGTCTATCACCCTCCAATTTTATGCAACATGAACTCTCACTAAAACCTCTGTCCACTCCTTTTTTGTATTTGAATCAATGTCTTAGCCAGGATATTTTTTATTGCATTTGAGATTTTAACTGATAATGGTGTTTTTATGGTCACTGAACCCGAATATAATCTCGAGAAACCTCTATAACACACCGTTTTTCAGCAACACTACTCGTAATTTCTTACAAGTACATAGAAAATGTCATTGAAATATGTCGGATCTTGTGTCAAAAATACTTTCTGAAAAATTTAATTGCCGGCCAAGAAGATAATGTTTGGGCTTGAAATGCTCTTATAATTATAATTTTCATACAGAAAAGGCTGTATGTCAAAAATTATAACAGGCGTTTTTGGAACGAGAATCTTGCAACGCAAATGCGATTCAATGCATGAGCCACTTTGTAAGGACAGATGTTTCTGTTTGGCAGCACGAGGAAGCTTTTGCCAAGATGGTGATGTGATATTTTGTAATGATGTCGACTCGTGGTTTAAGGCTCTAGAACTACAACATGACCCTCAAGAATGGCGTTTGTTTATAGACTCTTCAAAGGTCAGCTTGAAAGCAGTTCTGTTACGCAATGGTAGCAAGCACCCTTCGATTCCTGTAGAATGGAGCCTTTCGTATGAAAGAAACATACGAAACCTTGAAGCATATGTTGTCCAGTATTGAGTACAGCAAGCATTCTTGGCATATACGTGCCTACTTGAAAGTGATTGCCGTCTTAGTTGGATTGCAAGCAGGCTATACCAAGTTTTTTTTTGCTTTTTGTGCCAGTGGGACAGTAGGGGCAGAAAAAAAGCACTACATCAAGAAGGTGTGGCTCAAGAGACAATTTCTCATACCGGGTGTGAAGAATGAAGAGAACGAACCACTAGTCGCCTCAAAAAAAATTCTCCATTGCACATCAAATTAGGTTTGATGAAGAATTTTGTTAAAGCGATGGACTGTGGAGGAAGTGGATTGCAGTACTTACGTCTGAAGTTTCCAAAAGTGAGTGAAACAAAAATTAAGGAAGGCATGTTGGGCCTCAATTTAGGCAACTAATGAAGGATCCGGTGTTTGAGAGTAAACTGACTAAGAAGGAAGCCGCGGCATGGACATCGTTTAAGGAGTTAGGAAAAAACTTCTTCGGAAATCACAAAGCGGAAAACTAAGGCAAATCGTCAATTACTTGCTTAAAGGCATACAAAACCATGGGATGCAACATGTCTTTGAAAATCCATTTCTTGCACTCTCACTTAGAATTCTATAGAAACCTCGGATCAGTAACCGACGAGCATGGTGAACGGTTCCATGAGGATATCTCGAATATGGGAGCTCGTTATCAAGGGAAATGGAATCACAAAATGTTAGCCGACTGTTTTTGGACATAGAAAATGGATATTCCTCAAGCCAAGCACAGTCAACAGGCCAAGTACACAAGAAAGTGAAGGTTTGTAACGCTTTAATATGCCTGTTTAAATATTGGAAGCTGAATATGATTTCCTAATGTATATAATAAGAGTTACTACGTTGCTCAAAAACTATGTGTGATTGAAACAAACTGTTAACAGATTCGAAATCAGGGCACAAAAGTACATAGGTATAACCCTTTCTTTCGCAAGCAACATGAAAATTTTTTTTTTGTTGTCCAGTGTAATCGAAGTCATTCAGTTGAAGGTTATGACGCCACCTGCGCTCTGGACCGTCAGCCAATGAAATTCTCCAGCAACGTTCCGGAAAAGTGTCCGCACGGCGTTGCCCGTCGAATCAGGACTTCAACAAAATAATAATAATCAAAACGTCCACAATGGCATGAAAAAGTTCTGAAAATTAAACAAAAGATACATATTATTGATTTTTCTCGCTTATTTGTTTTCGCGAAAATGAAATTTAAATGTAGAAAAACAGTACAGAGTACGTTAATCCAAAACAATATTAAAAAATTGCAACGTCAAGATCATTATTATAAAGCAACCAAAATATGCGAGACAAATAAACACGTTAAGATATTGCCGAAAATAATAATCGGTCTTCATTCAATTGAAGGTTATGACGTCACCTGCTCTTTGCACCGTCAGCCAATCAAATTGCGGGCAACGTTCTGGAAAAGTGTCGCTGGAGGAATCTCACTAGATAAAAATATCTTTCCTCTGACCAGGAAAAAATTAATTAGAAAAAACGGGAAAATATATTTTGACCGTTCTTGTTTTAAATCCGGCAGCACCGTTCCAGTTATAAGCTGAAAAAAATTGAAAAGAATAGTGTTATTAGAACGTTGGATGCAGCAAATTTAAAAACAAAAATAAAATTTCGATTGTAAAACTGACTATTTTTTAAAAATTTCTCAAAATTCTGTAAATTTCGTTTGAAACTCAAAACAAATTTCATTAGAAACAACATTGTTTGTTCTATTTCATGGTGCATCGATTGTTTTTCAACTATCATTAGAAAAGATACTACAGCCGTAAACGTCCCGAAAATGACCCAAAACAACACGAAACATTAAATAAAAAAGTTTCTAGATTGAATTTTAAAATTCCGGCTTCGAAGTGCATTGAGTCACCATTAAGACAACCTGTGTGCCAAATTTCAAAGCTGTAAGTGCGATAGATTTGTCTGGACATCGCACGCACACACAAACATTGCCTTTTATAAGTATAGACAAGCTATATATAAATTGCTACAATTTAAAAAGAATTTCAAAATTAAAAACAAAACACACTATGTAAAATGTGTTTATTACTGAATAGTGGGAACAATTTTATATTTATCAGAACATAATTTTGCATTCAAGGAAAATAGCGATCCTTTATACAGTGTGCCCGCTAAAGTCCGTTGTCACCCCAATAATTTCTGAACGGCAAGAGCCATAAAAGTGGGGTCTAGATATAGTGAACTTGTCATGCACTACGCAAGGAAACCGCGTACCGCGCCACCTGGCTACGAAATTCGGAGTTAGCGTTCTTATCTCAAAAACGGTACGAAATACGGGGAAAAAGTCAATTACAAAAGTTGTTCAGCATCATCGATTTGTTACAAAAAAATATCTTGCGCACAAAAATGATACAAATGAAAAGCTCTAAACGCACATTTGTTTGATCGGGTGAACAAAACTGCACTTACCGGAAATGAGGCTCGGCTATCTGTCATGTTCAAAATGATGTCCTTCAGCAACAATACACATCTGGACACGGGACTGCACTTCCCGCTACACATTGTACAACATGGCAGTTGACACGCTGGCACAAGCCTCCGCAATACGGTTTCGAAGTTCCTGCATTGTTGTTGGAGGGGTTGCATACACTCGCTGTTTGATGTATCCCCACAGATAAAAGTCCAATGGGTTCAGGTCGGGTGAACGTGGAGGCCATTCTACGCAACCACCATACCCGATGGCTTGTTGCTGGAATGTGTCCCGAATGTGTTGGACACTTGATACCTTGTGCGGAGGGGCGCCGTCGTGTGGAAATCAGTCAACGGCAAATCCTCTAGAAAATCGGATATTACGTCCTTCCTTTTCTCTTTTCTTCCGCGTTATGTCGCGTTACAATTTTGGGAGTTGCGAACCAAACAAATATGCATTTAACGCCTTGTATTTTTAACATTACTGTACGGAAGGTGTCTTCTCTTACTAAATCGATGATGCTGAACAACTTTGTAATTGACTTTTTTCTCGTATATCCTACCGTTTTTGACATAAGAACGTTAACTCCGATATTTGCCGCCAGGTGGCGCTGTAAGCGGTTTCCTTGCGTAGCGCATGGCAATTTTACTATACCTAGACCTCCACTTTTATGACTATAGCTGTTGCCGTTCAGAAATTATTGGGGTGACAACGGACTTTATCGGGCACATTGTATAAACCATACAAAGATAATTTCTTAGATATCATAGAATTACTTACAAGATTTCACCCAACCATGAAATAGCATTTAGATCGTTGTGTGAAATCAGCATCGCATTCCTATTTATTTCATAGAATACAAGACGAACTGATTACTGCTTTGGCTAAAAAAATTAGAAAGTAAATAATATATTTAAATAAAAAATCTAATTATTTTGCAATTTTATTAGATTGCACTCCAGAGCCACGAAGATCAATTATGTTATTTTAAGATACGTTAATGTAGTTGACTCTGAAAGTGATGTGCGTATACAAGAACGATTTGTTAGTTTTTAAACGGTAAAAGACTCGACAGGAAAAGGGTTATCAGTCAAAATTGAAAGCCTATCAGAAAATGAGGAATGATATTTGAATGCCTCACTTATTAACTCCACTTTTTGAATCTTTTTAAATTTTAGTGTCAAAGCACTTGATAGACTCTAACTGAAAAAAATATAAAAAAAATAATGAAAACAAAATTCCCCCCAAAATAAGGATTAACACCGCTAAATTTTTTTGGCCAGTGAATAATAAATAATTTCTTTCAGAAGCCAATCTGATTAACTTCATACTCTTATGTAAATCGTTGCTAATTGCATTATTGTACAATAAAAATTTAGTTAAAAACCCTTTTAATGCAATGATATTGTCGTAGAAGGTGCCTCTTTTTCTGTTGTCATTCGTTGTTTTATCCATCTTCCTCTTCTTGGGGTTAAGTAATAATAAGTTATTTATACTCCGACACCTCCTGCTTAAGAATGATCCCTACGAATGTGAATTTTATTCGCTTTAATGTCGGATTTACCGAAAAGTCGAAACCCCACCTCATACAATTCAAGTGTGACTCTAACGAAGATTCAGAATTCGATGCCATTAATATAAGGAAATCTGTAGCAGGTCGACCACTATGTCTGAAAGATGTAGACCAGCCTTTGTTGTATCCAACAGGTAGAACTGTGACAAGAGAAAAGAGGGAATATATGATGGAATTGCTGAAATTCATTCTTACCATTAAACATGATTATTATAAAAACTTAAGGACAAATCGACATGACGGGAGCTCAAATGCAGCTGACATCATTTATATTGCTGATGAATCAATTTAAATGAAGTAATAATAATAACTGGAACAGAACAGTTATTATTCATTTTTGCTAAAATCTTCAATAAAAAATTTATATAATGAAGTTTTTCTGTAATAAAAAAAATAATTTGAAGATTGAATTTGATTTAATACTTTTCTTTCACTTGCCAAATTGATCCCTTAATCACGCAAAATTGATAATAACGATTACTCCTAGGATCTTATACTTTTTATATGTCGTTAGAAAACAGATTCATACAGTCTGCGACGTTTATTTGAATTTATAATTTAAAAGGAATTTTAAAAATGTATACTATTTTATCACTTTTCTCTACTATTTTCGTTTCATGGAGTTCATCGATTTGGCAAGTGAGGCGTTCATTTGGGGAAGACTGTGTGGACAGTGGTACTATAACTAGTGTTACCGTATGTCCGGATTTCAAGCTCATGTCCGAACTAATGTCCGGATTTACGCCAGCAACGAGAAAAATTTGGTTGCAATAGAGAGCGTTTTAACAAAAGCCAACGTCATTCCGCCAATGAAAGAAAATTCATTGTGTGCATCCTCTGTAAAAAAAAGTGGACGAGTCTCTTTATCCGTGCACCAGTTCAAACTGAGAATTGAAAGTTCTGGCGGTTTTGTTTTAATTCTGTTTTTCATTAATGCAATTTTGAATTGCCAAACATTAATAATATTCTTTGCATTCTGGCGTCTTAAATTATCCCCCCTACAAATTACTGTGCTATTGTCATGAAAGAGGATCGTTGGCACGCAGCGTTTAGAATTTTATACTATACTTTGATCCACCCTCCGACGTGCCCGGATTTCAACTAAAAAATTATGGTAACCTTAACTATAACGGATCTAATATGAGAGGTTTTACATAAAGGTTTGCAAAAGCGCTTATCTTGCAAAGAATTCCGAGTTACAGTATATGCTCTGCAGAAGTCATACTTTGAACTTTGTTTTTAGAGACATTTCCAAACCTTCTTCTCTGCAAATTCATTTTTTGTGACTCAAAAAAGCGTATGCAATATTTTTGCAAGTTCTGAAACATGCTGGAATATTTTAAAAAAGCTTCTCGTATATCATACTTCAAAACCACTGCCAGAAACGACGTGAGAATGTCACTTCGAAAGTATGAAATCAGTGAGAAATCATCACTCAAGATTCACAATTTTCTCTAGCTTTGAATTTTCTTTATGAATATAATATTGACATGAAAAAAGAATCCTGAATCGAATCAATCGAAAATAAATTTCATTTCAAAATTTTTATTACGTTTAGTTATTTGCTATGACATACTGAATGAGGTAAATATTGCTGGTAAGTAATTGGTATTGAAGTGAGTAAATATAACTGGTCAAATGCTACTCAATTATTTTCTGAATATCAGATATTTCAAAATTCTAATATGGATATTAGTATGCAAATTCACATTTAAAAGGCCTTTTAAAATTTTTTGAAATGTATCGTGCATATATACATTCATATCTTCATCTAATAACTGCAAAGGAAACTGTGGAAGAGTTAGTGAAAAGTGACACCTGAACAGTGGCGTAGCTGCAGCTTTTGCCGCCCGGGTTGATTTGCAATATGACGACCTTTATTTACAACCCCGAAATATTAATAAATTCCAGGAAAAATATTTTATTAGTTACGTGATTCGACGCCCTCATTGTCTGCAGATAGGTTGCGAAATCGCGCGTCCACCACCAATGTTTCTTTCACATATCGGCAATTTACCGACGAAAGGCGAAATATACGAATGAATTGCGCCATTTCTTTTACGCGCATGCCGATTAAGCTCTTTTTTTAGTCGTAAAATTGTTTTCCTGCATGTCTGATTTGGCCGCCCCTTCGAAATATCGTCCGGGGAGGACCGCCCCCTTCAACTACGCCACTGCATTTGAATGTAAAAATAAAAGAACTTGATAAAAAAGCAGTTTTGATTTTAAGGTAATGATCAGCTATTTCATCTGTCAAAGAATATTTCCAAATTCAATATTTTCATGTCATAATCTATAGTGACATTTTTTCTTTTAAGAAAAGATTCGAAATTTATCACGGATATGGGACATCATAGAAATTTTTCATAGGTAATTAGTATGATATTCACAAACTGTCTGAAAACGCAGAGACTTAAATGCGACTTTGCAAGACAAAATGGATTGCATTGATTTATTTAATGAAATCAAAATTTGTCGCTGAGTTTTGAATAACAGGATAACAATATTATAATATTTATTTAAAAATTAATTTAGCTAAACTGTATTCAAATTGTGTGTGAGTGTAAGAGAGACTGTTCTGAAAAATATATTGACCTTATCTATGACCGTCATATCTGCAGAAAAATCTTTCTCATGATTAAAAATAATATTTTTTTAATTATTTTTATAAAGTGAACATTTTAATTACCTTCAAAATCGTTCATAAATCAAATAGTTTAATTATCATTTTCAAGTATTTCTTAAGACCTTAATATGCCAATTTGTACAGTGTAATGAATAGGAAAATTGAATAAATTATTTTGTTTTACGAAGTTAGTTTCAAGGCCCCGCAAATAAACTTTGTACCAGGCCCTCGCTTTTGTTCGGTCCGGCCCTGCTGGTAAAGGATGGCTGTTTATGCTAATTTCGGGTTGTATCGCCAAATATTTCTCGAGGCTTTCTACCCACTTTTTCTAATAATTTACATTCGTTAATGAATTTTTTCCAGCTTTGGGTGTCTCGTATCAGACTTACCAGGGTAGGTTAAATATTTTTATTACTGTGGCATCTTGGAGCTGAGATAGCGTACGCATGTTACTCAGTCCGGTTGTTAATACCTGAAAAGGGATCGCTTGCCAGATCGTCGGATCTTGTGATGCGAAGCATGTAATTACGGTATTAGAATGGTTCACAGATCGGATAAAGCTTACCGATACCTTCGGGGCGGTCTACTTTGTTCTTCTAGTATTGGGATCGTGACAAAGAATAAACTTCAAAGAATTTCCTGTTTTTCGTACTAATATCCTCCCCTTCATCGTTTTTATACCATTTCCAGTGGTATCAACATCGCTGTGCAGCAGTGTAAATTCATTGATTGGTTGTTGGATTTTTTAAATGTAAAAACCGTTTATGGCTGTATTGCGCTAACGAGTGTTTTGCCGAATGGACTTGAAAGATAGTTAATTCTGTAACCATAACACTGAACAATAAGAATGAATTTGTCTCTTGAATATTGCATATAATCTTTGTTTTACACAAGACTACTCAAAATCTGAAATGTAATGAAACAAATTGTAGTTGAAGTTTAATTTATTTGGCGAATATGATTTCCCCCCGAAATGAGAATTAAAAGTTGCAGAGAAAAGATGGAGAAAGAAAGTACAATGGATTCTCTTATAACGTGATTACGCGACGAAAAAAATTGGGACATTTCTCATACAGGGCGATAAACAATCCCGTATTACACGTAAGAAAAATTTAACACTTTCATAATTTTTGATATTTTTTTAGAAAAGCAAAGGTTACTCGTTATGTCGCCAGTAAAATGCGCAGTTACAAATTAGAAATATGTGTGAAATAACATAAATTCGTCCATCGAACGCGATTTCGCATTACTTGGAACCTTTTCCCCACATTGCCCACACCGTTGTTGTACTTAAATATTGTACTGTTTGAAATAATCCTACAATTTTAATAAAAATCATGGTTTTTTGCGATCCACATAAGCTTGGACTTAATTGATGTGGTTTATATTAGACACTAAGTGCGACATTCTTCTTGCTTTATCGTTTCCATGCCATCCAGGGCCGTATTAAATTTGGTGGGGGCCCTGTGAAAGTATGACTCATAAATAAGATAATTTCTCATATTTTTAATCTCAGTAGGTAAATTTTTGTTAATAAAAAGTGCTTTTATAATTACTCTATTAATTGTTTTTAATTTAATTATCTAATTAATTATTTTAATTAATATTTGTCCGAAATTTTTTTTCTATTTAGTAATTTTAAATTTATATCTGAAATTCATGTTCATAGATATTCACGTGAAGTATTATCGAAATAACTTAGGATCCATTATATAAAAGCAATTCGCTTTTTCCTAAAGTGAAATCTCTAATGTAAAAAAAAAGCGAAAAAAAAAAATTAACATTCGCAGTTGGAATTATTTCTCAAAATAATAATAATAATGTATTCATAATATAGTTTGTGCCTTTTAGTGTAAATAAATAATTTTTAAGACAATGTTTTTAAGAAAATTATTTCTAATTTATGAATTGATTACATTGGTTGATTATTTCTACATGGGATGAAAACACAACACCAATTAATTATTGTAGGATTGTAATTAATGACACATCATTAAATCAAGCATATTATTAGGTGAAATATCAACTGCTAAAATATCACCGTTGCTCGTATGATAAAATTAATCTACAAAATCAATTGTCAGTTTCATTTACATTAAAAGAACTTTTACCTTTTGTTTTAAAATTTGCGTAGATTTTTTTATTTATTTTTTAATGATTTACATTAAATATTGCAAAACATTATAACTAAACAATGCTTTATACATGTTTTATAAATTAAAATAAAAGGTTCATTCTTAAATAATATTCTATTATTATGGCACATTTTGGAGGAATTTAAATAGAAAAGTTTTAATTTAATCCAAGAATTTGAAAGTTAAATAACAAAATATCATTATAAATCAAAAGTTAGATAACTTTTCAACATATCAGGGAAGATTACTCTCGTATTTTAACTGTGGAATTGAAAAATGCAGAAATCCATTTCAAAACCATATTACATATATAATAGGCAATAATAATTTTCGTTGGTGTAGTCGTTAAGTAATGAACAGGCCGAGTAAATAACTATTTTTCATTTATTAATCAAAGATATGATGAGAGTGGCGAAATATACGTACATCTCGTATGAAAGTTTCAAGGCAGAAGAGAACGAAAAATCCCTGCGTTCTCTCAGATAGGGGATTAACATATAGACACGTGATAAAATGTAAGGAATCTATACTTACAAAAGGCAATGTTTGCGTGCGTGCGATGACCAGACGAATCTATCGCACTTACAGCCTTGAAATTTGGTACACATATAGTCTTAATGGTGACTCAATGCACCTCGAAGCAGGAATTTTAAAATTTTATCTAGAAATTTTTTAATTTGATATTTTGTGTTGTTTTGGGTGATTTTTCGCACTACTTTTTCAATAGCATGGCTTCAGGTAATTGTATGAAAAAAAAAAAAATAGATACACCATCGGAAAGAGCATGCGATTTCCGTTCTAATGAAGTTAGTTTTGAATTTCTAACGTAATTTACTGAATTTTGAAAATTTTTTTAAAAATAGTTGGTTAAGTCTAAAAAACTTAATTTGGAACTTCAATTTCTTGCATCGGCCGTTCTATTTTTGATATCAATTTGAAATTTCTTGAAGTAATAAATATAACGTTTCTCCGTGATTTGAAACAAGAATGGTTAAAGTTGAACAGTTGGTTGAATTTTAATAAATTTTTTTCTGAAGTGTGAAAAAATTTTAGCTTCAAAATTCCCTTCACGATTCTTCGTAATCAAGGACATGCATTTCGTTGAAACAACGTGACGTCATAATCCCTTATTTGCTTCACGTGATACCTTTAGAAGGCTTTTAAAAAAAGAAATATGTCTTCAAGGAGCTATTTACATAATGTGGCTTCAAAGTTTAAACCTGAAGTGGAAGATTTCATCTCTCTCTCTCTCTTTTTCCCTCCCCCCTTCTCTGATTCATTTTGGATATATTTAAATACCACAGAAATTATGTTTGTCGTATTGTTCCATTTGAAATCGTTTAAAATTTCATTCGGTAAGCCTTCCCAACGTGCATTGTTGCAATTTCATTGGTTGACGGTGCGGAGCGCAGGATACGTCATAACCTTCAACTGAATGCCTTCGATTATTATTTTCGGCAGTGTCTTAACGTGTTTATTTGTTTCGCATATTTTGCTTCCTGTATAATAATTATTTTCATGCTGCAATTTTTTAATATTGTTTAAGATTAACGTACTCTGTACTGTTTTCCTACATTTAAATTTCATTTTCGCGAAAACAAATAAGCAGGAAAATCAATAATGTGTATCTTTTGTTTTATTTTCAGAACCTTTTCATGCCATTGTGGACGTTTATTATTATTATTATTTTGTTGAAGTCCTGATTCCACGGGCAACGCCGTGCGCGTACTGCTAGTATTAGCTATTCTTAGGAAATTACGTAGGTGTTTTAGGCAAAAATCTGGCGCCAACAAGTTGTTTCTGTGGGCGCGTGGAAGCGAGTCAAGTATTCTTTTAGTCTATACTTATAAAAGGCGATGTTTGTGTGTGCGATGTCCAGACGAATCTATCGCACTTACATCCTTGAAATTTGGCACACAGGTAGTCTTAATGGTGACTCAATGCACCTCGAAGCCGGAATTTTTAAAATTCAATCTAGAAATTTTTTTATTTGATGTTTTGTGTTGTTTTGGGTCATTTTCGGGACGTTTACGACTGTAGTATCTTTTGTAATGGTAGTTGAAAAACAATCGATGCGCCATCGGATAGAACAAACAATTTTCGTTCTAATGAAGTTTGTTTTGAATTTCTAACTTAATTTGCTGAATTTTGAGAAATTTTTAAAAGATAGTTTGGTAATTTTTGGTAATTTAACTTTATGGTGATTTTTGATAAGGATATTTTCAAATTTTCGCATCTGACGTTCTAAAAACTCTAATTTTCATTTTTTCCCCAGCTTATAACTGAAACGTTTCCGTCGGATTCAAAACAAAAACGGTTAAAATATCTTATTCCGTTTTTTTAAAAAAAATTTCCCTGATCAGTTCAAACAGTTTTTTTGCTATCGAGAGTTTCTCCGGACGATCTGAGAATGCATTGTTGCAATTTCATTGGCTGGTGGTGACCTTCCTCGCCGGAGGTGATGTAATATGCTTTTTCTACAGTCGGATTCCTTCCGGTGACGTCATTACATTCGTGTCATTGTCGAAAAGCATTAATGTGCATCTTTTGTTTTGATTTTGTTTTCAAAACATTGTGGGCATTTATTTCCCATTTTGTTGAAGTCCTGATTCCACGGACAACGCCGTGCGCGTACTGCTAGTAATAAATATGCCAAAATGAGTGATTTAATATACCTCCAGCGCGGGAAATAAATCGAAACTGGAGTTTAAGAAAAGTGATTTTGGAATACATTAGTATTGTGCTAAGATTTTAAAATATAGATTAAGATTTTAAAATATATATTAGAACTTAAAGTAAAGTTAATTGAGATTATTACATATATACATTAGAAAAATATTTTTATAACTGATTTTGAATTCTTTTTTTATTGAAAAATGTACTGAAGATTTGTATGTTTTCATAGGTAATTTTGAAATGTATTATTTATTAGAGGAAACATAATTCATAGATTCAGCTGTTAATTTTATGAGCATTTCCGAATTATTTCTATTAAATTTAAAGAAATAATTCAGTAATCTTCTATCACAATCATTGCCAAGTTAAAAAAAAAAAAATGAGAATACAACACAGATTAAAGTTTCTACTCTTTATTCCAAATAATAAAGAAATTTACTGAATAAAAAGAAATCTTTTGTTTAAAAAATATTGAAAATTTTACTTTGAATTTAAATGTAAGCGGCAAGGCTATTATGTCGAAATTTATTTAATAAAACTATGAATGTGATATTTAAACTTGTATATATGAAAATATTTAGAATTTCTGAGTAACTTATGTAATTCCTTTAAATATTTACTGCCATATATTATGGAACTCTATCATGATAAGTTAAATGAATCATACCTTATTAGTTCTATTCCCCAAATGGAAGAAGAATTCTTTTTGAAACAACTGTGTAATGTACACCACAGTCTTCCTCGTGAAGTATGTCTAAAAAACTTGCCTCAGCCGTACGAACAGCTTTGAATAGCGTTCCTTTCCAAATGCGCGTAAGCTTCAAAAATGTAGTAAACTTTCTAACCTAGCCACTTGAATGAGGCTCTGTCTCTAATCGATTTCGACTATATACGATTATTATAATATCTGGTTGTAATTTGATGTTTAATGTTAGTAGCTAGTTTAAACCGACTCTGGAGTTAAAGCTCCGGAGAAGAATTTGGCTCTGAAAAGAAATCTTAGTAGTTGTGCTGCTGATATTTGGCTCTTTTGAATAATGAATTTGTCGACCACTGCATTAGGATATTTAAATCTTTAGCGACATTTCTTCTGTTCAAGCTCCCTGATTGTGATAATAAAAAGCGGTTTTAAACGATGATAAATATTCTCAAATGACACTTAACGGGTGTTGAACAGAACTGATAAGCGAAGGATATTCAGCCCCCTAGAATAGTTAAATGAATGCAGGGGAACAGGGATCTTATATACTGAACAATTTCTACTAATGTTATTCAATGAAAAGAAAAGCACATCAATCACTCTAATCATTGAAACGACAGCTTTCTGGGAAGATGTTTACTTTGTATTGATTGGGTTTCTTTCTCAAGCCTGAATGTTTGGTCATCTGGGCCACTATCTGAACTATCTTTTACATATGTTTAGGTCTGGTGTACACATACGATTTGTGTCGGATAAGGAATTAGCCGCAAAATTCCGAAGAATACGTGAGGTAAATTGATAACCGTTGAGTATTGCACACAGACCTCCCGTGATGCTTTACAAATAATCAGCAATGGTTTTGCTCAGTATTTTCCTAAAAAACCGGAAGAGAACCGTACCGGCAATAAAAGCTTTGAGTAAGTGCGGGAGGTATGTGCGCAGCACCCGACGACTATTAACGAGATTTCTTCTGTTCAGGCACTCTGATTGTGATTATAAAACGCCAACCTGCTCAGTTAAAATATGAACAGGTTCTTAGAGGGAAATTATCTTTTGCGATATTTAAAAAAACCGCTTCATTTCGGGGCCCCCTTTTGGCCCGGGGCCGAGGCGCGTGCCTGCTGCATCTAGTCTTTAATACGCGTCTGATGCCATCCCCAGTGATTTCAGCTCCATAGGATCAGACCGATACACACAAGAGTAGATAAAAGGTAAAACGTAACCTGTTCGCTGTGTCGACCCCTGAAACACGCTCGGGCAAGTACGTGCCTTCGTAACACCTGCTTGCCCAAGAGGCGTGCAAAGCGGCAAACGCGTGTAGTATCGTTGATTGCATATTCGTTGTTCTAGGTGGGTTGGCATACGACGGCGCATGCAAGGTGCAGCTGGAACTGCGATTTAATACTCTGGAACTTTTTACTGTTTTTATTTCTTCGCTTTTCAAAATCAAAGTACGTCGGGAATTGCTGGTCGGTCGATTTCGTTTTTCTACGTCATCACCGGATGCATTAGGAACGAGCGTGCATTTTCGTTGAATTTCTGATGTTCGTACAGTTTGATGCAGCAGTGGTTGAAACGAATGATTCGTGAAAATTTGGATGCAATTTGTATTTTAGTGTGGTTTTGTTTTATGGAAGTTTAAAGGAAAAGTAATAAAATTAGGAACAGGTTTATATTTCTGGAATAATATCAAAGCATTGTTTTTTATCCCTGGATTGTTTAGAAGGTTGTTCGTTTTCTAAGAATTTGCCTGGTTCAGAACTATTCATAATATGCATGTGGAACTGATTGGCTGATGTTATTCTGTCAGTCTGTTTCGCTGTTATTTTCTTTTTTTTTTAGGATTTTTAACTTGGATCTTTGAATTTTAATGAGAAACCATCGATAATTTTAGACAAGAATCGAAATTTATTTAAAGTTTTGTCTTTTTCTTAACAATTCTGAGCTGTTAATAAATTTAAAGGTGCATTTTTTATACATTTATTGAGTTTTAGTTTGTAACATTCGTTTAATTTGAATTGTATTTTTCTAATGCATTATTTCCAATCTTTGGAAACATTTTCTTTGTTGAGCGCCTTATAGTCCAATTATTTAATTTTACTAACATTTAACAGAAAGTCTTCCTAAGTTGTAAGACCTGGTTGTTAATGGATGATTTTTATATTTATAGTTTCGAAAATTCATATAAGCTCAAATTTCTGTTATTTTGGTGAGACTTCTGCTAAAAAAGCATTCATTAACATTCTATTATTATCGCAATAATTTAGCCATTTGTAATTTTATTCTGTTAAACCATTCTGTTCCGTTTCTGGTAAATGTTATAGTTCTCATGAGTATATTTACTTCGAAGAAAATCATGAAAATTAAGCGATGTATGTTGTAAGCTGCGTTAATTGAAATTTGACTATTATCATTCCCTTCGAACCAGCTAGTCGCCAAAGGTCGAGTTGAATTTTTTAGCATACAGCTCGATTCTTTACTTGCCTTGAACCTCTTAAGTCTCGCGATGAAGAGATGTTAGAACGTCAGATGCGACAATTTGAAGAAATCCGTATTAAAAATTACCATAAAACTGACTATTTTTTAAAATTTCTCAAAATTCAGTAAATTACTTTGGAAATTCAAAACTAACTTCATTAGAACAGAAATCGTGTGCTCTTTCCGATGGTTTATCTATTTTTTTCGTACAATTATTCAAAACCATTCTATTGAGAAATTAGTGCGAAAAATCAACCGAAACAACACAAAACATTAAATAAAAAATTTTCTAGAATGAATTTTAAAATTCCAGCTTCGAGGTGTGTTGAGTCACCATTAAGACTACTGTGTGCCAAATTTCAAGGCTGTAAGTGCGGTAGATTCGTCTGGGCATCGCGCGCACACACAAACATTGCCTTTTATAAGTATATATAATTTGACACAAAAATTGCGTAGAATCCACAAGCATCTCAAGTATTCTATTCCTTCTTAGATGAATGAAAACGACAGCCCCTTTCCAAAACAGGAGTGGCCATCTTATTAGATAGAAAAAAAAAAAGCGATCCTTAAGGTGTTAAAACTTGTTATTACGTTACTGTAAGGAATCAATAACCATTAAGGGAGGGGGCGGGTCTTTGGAAGCTCTTATGTTCGAGGGCCTTTCATCTGCCCTTAGCTATAATGAATGAGTTAGTGACAGAATAATTTGCACTGCACCTAAATAAAAGGATATCGGACAATGAATCGATAACTGTTATCCATTGATCTGCACTGCTTAGAAATATCGAACATTTTTCAGGACAAATGCTGCTTTTAGACCTGCATCCGGCCGATAAACCAAATTGAAAACTCATTCTACTAAAAAAATTATTTTAGACGGTTCAAGTAACTTAAAATTTTCCACAAAAGCTTTTTATTACAAATCGAAAATCGCACTGTTGCTTCCCCAAAAAAAAAAAAAATATTTTTTCTGTCAGTACTTTGTGAAAGGCAAAACGGGCCGTGCTCATGCAACATTTTCATGTTGGGTTATCGCAGTAAATTTAGGTTAGATTGAAAGTAAATGTGAATGAATGGGCATTCTCGAACTGAGTCACTGATAACTGAATTTCATCGCGGGCCGCCACTATTTTCACAATTCTCTGATGATTTCGAAGTCATTTTATTGTTATAATTAAATAGTTTGTCACATGACTAAGGCAAGTTGCAAGGTAATTTTCAGCCGTGAGACGCTTGAAGGAACATGTCTGGCGTGTGAAAGAACCCAACTGAAAATGGCATTGAGGCTCTACCGAATAGTCCCGATTGCCTAATGCGAGGGGAAGAGTTGAATCGTGGAAGTGTTGCGGAACGAGGTCAACCATGAAAAAAATAATAACGAAAGTAAATAAAATATGGGCCAGTAGTTTTTGTCTCGTCCAGGGGTTCTAGAGACGCACGTACTGTCCCTTCTTCCTGAAAATTTTAGCAGCTTCTTTTTTATGCTATTTTTAAAGTAACATAGTTCTGTAGGGAACTCAGCTTATGGATGTAGCGATCGAAAAAAAATTTTTTCGTCTCTTTTCCTTTATGTTTAAATTGGTTTTTACTAAAGTGACCGGATTTTCTGAACATCTGTCCTTGACGCTGTAGAACCCTTGTTCGAAATTAGAGACTGTAGTTGAGGGACAAGATACAGAAAATGTGTGCGTAAATAAAATATCCATAAACAGTAAAATAATTCATTATTAAAAATACAAAAAGCAGTATGGAATCAAAGAGCATAAATAAAATATTTTGGGACTCTTTTTACTACTTTTCCTTTTGGTTCATTCATCCATACTATACGCTATGTTAAAGAATGAATAACTTAAAATAAGCTCACCCCCTTACATTTTCCTGTTTTTTTCGTACTTTCAAGTCAAATTATTAAATGCCACATTCAAAAGTAAATGGCTCATCTGAATTTATTAAGTAACTGTATTTGCTATGTATGTCACTTCACTACAGCAATCCGGAGGTGAAGAACCATCAAGTTCAAGCACTCCGTTAACCCACTGCACATTGGTTCTTCCATAGTAGGGTGACTTATATTCTGTGCAAAGTAAAACTTGGGAAGGAGAGTTCTTCTGAAGCTAAGCTAGATGAACCAGATTATATATATAAAGAATCTAATCACAAAATTAAATTACTCTGAAAATAAGGCAAAAAATCCTCGATGCTTCGGGACCTCCGAAAGTTCCGGGGCCCCTAGGCAGTCGTCTGCTTTGCTTAATTGGTAGACTTAATGTTTAAATTTCCTAAAATTATTTATAAAATTTAAATTTCGAAAGTAATAATGTATTCATTCTGCATTAAATTTTACTATAGCAGTATTTCATTTCATTCGAATATTAGGTTACGAGTCCGCTGATCATTTCATTTATCCTTCAGCTTCTTGGAATTTCGCCAGCAATTCATTGTGTAATTAAAGTGCACTGTCAACTGAGATACAGTCCACCATCCTTCAGATGATAGCATTGTGAATGCAATTTGATTTAATTAACTCAGAGATAAAAGGCTTTTATGTTTGAGTACTGCTTGCCGAAAGAAGATAGATGATACCCCTAGATCCTAAACTGGGCAGTGGGAAGGTTTTTTTTTTAGATACGTTCTCGTGTCTTAGTTTCAATTGGTAACTCAAAGATGACCGAAAATAGCCAATGTCTGCATGCGCAATTATCTTCAAGACTGTAATTGATTTGTTTTTTTATGCTGTGATATAATTGTGAGATTTCTTGCTCTGGGAATTCGACTGTCTTCAGTGACTGCTCAGGTTGTCAATTTCGGGAAAGCTAAGCGATGTATCAATGAGATATTATTGTATTTAAGAGTTGCTAATGTATTTTAACATAATTTAATTTTTACACTCCAGTAATCGATATTCTCTGAAATGAAATTCAACATTTGAAATAAAAAAATAACTGATCCTCTAGTCCGAAACATCGTGGCTTTATAATGTTTTAGGTCTGACTTGATTACTTCAGCCGTTGCATTCTGTGCCTAATGCTTTTTATATCACGCAATTCATAAATAGAATAGAATGTCTGTCTATCTTATAGCAACTCTTTATAGTACTAGTTTCTTTCCTTTATTTTTTTTTTCAATGAACAATTATCGCATCACGTGATTTACGGATATTTATTTGTCCACCCAGAGGGTGTAAGACATTGAACGTAATTTAGAGATAGGTGCCAGTCATATTAAAAGTTTTTAAAACTAATTAATATTCTAAGATATGTAGAAACACGTATCGTGTCATTTGCCAGTGACCGGTCGCTCGTAGCTTTTTATGTTCAACTTGAGTTATATTGACACAGTGTTTCTTTCTCTTTTGGACCCCTTAAAAATTCCAACACATCATTTGTACTCGCGACCCCAATTGTGCCTATAAATTAGGGAAACGAAGCATTAGGTAATTATAAATGTAAAGAAACTTAGTTTAATATTTTTATTTGAAAAAAAAATAAACTAAAATGTTTGAAAGGAGAATAATGTTTTGAATTATTATTGTTTGATAATATTGAAGTATCTACCAGAAGACGGAGCTGTCGTGACCCTAAGATTCATGGTCTCGCTTTCAATTTAATCAATTCACTTGACGTTAAAGTCACAAGACAAACGTAACTACGAATGTCATGTAACTGCTCGCTGTTTTGCGTTGTGCTGGGACTATCCTTTTCCTTCTTGTAAGATAAGCTATGAATTCAACAATTACATACGCGCACAGCTTTTGACATGTATCGTATGAGTATGAATTGATTTCATTGTAGTTGGTAGGCAAAGCTAAAGAAGCTCAGGATTAATGTAAAAGAAGTTAATTATATTTGATGTAAATATGATTAAATGCTTAACTAATTTTTTCAGCGTCGTGTTGTGAGTTTTTGTATATTAAAATATTTTAAATATATATTTCCACCTGATGATAAATTGAGCTTTCACAAATAGTTAAAAATGAGATTAGGGAGACTGGTTTGTTTTACAACCGTTTCATTTCTCTTGATTTGTATGCGAATTTTAAAAGAACAAGAAAACAAAAAGGAATACTTTTTAAGTATTAAAAAATGCAATTTTTCATAAAACAGCCTTGAAACATTTAAAGTAATCAAAGGAAGAATATAAAAGGAATTATCTATTCAGAAATCTTTAACGGCAATGATTTTTATTTTGTCGGAAGTGTTCTGTTCTCTAAAAAGTATTGACCTCCCGTAAAAGTGGATTAATAAATTAGTTTAACAATTAAAATTTTCATTTTAGATAAATAAATCGTTTGTATTTGTGTCAATCGTGATCAGACATTTTATGTTAAAAAATATCGTCTGTTTTTTTTTCTTCTGATAATTAATCAAACCAAGGAAGCTAGAAGTTTTTCCTGCTATCGGTGGAATTTTCTGTCGAAGGACAGTTATTCTAATTCAGAAGTTTTAGTTTTGTCTTCGGGTATTAGCATAAGGTTAACCTCGAACATTTTACTTTTGTTTAGTGGAATATGTGTCGGTAAACAAACGTGTATAGATTTGCATTTAGAATTATAATCAAGGTCTGCATAATTCGCATAAAAATCCATAAATACTGTGGATAATTTTTATTAAGTTTTTCTCATCATCGCTGAACTTTGCATTTTGATGTATTTATGTTTTCTTTTCCTGGATTGCATTAGTATATTATTTTCACGGCAATTTGGTGAAAACATTCCCACGTAAATTGTTTAGCTTTTATTTCGTTGGAGACTTCGGAGTATTTACTGCTGTAATTCCTTCTACTTTTTGCTCCAAGATTTATTTCTGTGAACTGGTTAATGTTTGGTCCATAAAGAGACTTTGTAATGACCGAAAAATTCGATAGGCCTACTCGAAGAAAAATATTTTATTTCTTAATACTAATTATTATTATTATATACAGTTTGCCGAGGAAAGTGGTTATTAACCAGGGTTCAACGGTCCTTAAAAACTCCTTAGTTTTTATTTTGAAAATTAAGGGCCCTTAAAAGTACTTAATTTTGGTTCAAGGTCCTTAATTTCCGCTATCGCTAGTTGATTCAAACAATTTAGTCTTCCTTTCGCCTACAATGCGAAGCGCCCGTGTCGAGGCGTGAGATATTGGCCTGATGGGAATCAAGAAGTGAAAACGCGGTATTTGACATCAGTTTTTCTGGGACATTCTGAAGCTGATAAGATTTTGGCTGCCTTTTATAGTGCTGTACAGAAATCAATGCTCTCTAAATTACTTCAAGTTTCATTGGACGGACCGTTTGTTAATTGGAAATTCTTTGAACTGTTGCAAAATGATCTAAAAAATCAGCATAACTTCCAAATACTATGCATAGGGAGCTGTGGGCTACATATCCTGAATAACTCTTTCAAGCATGGAGAAAAGGCCACCAATTGGAACCTCAACAGCATACTGTCTTCTTTGTACTGGCTTTTTAAATATGCTCCAGTCCGAAGAGAAGACCTGATGAAGCTAAGTTCCATTGAGAAATTCCCCTTGAAATTTTGCTGCCATCGATGGCTCGAGAATGTGCCATGTGCAGAAAGAGCTATGGAAATCTGGGCAGACATTTGTAAGTATATCTCGAAAGTTGACTCTGGGGCTCTGCCTAAGGTAACCTGCAAGTCGTATTGCATTATTGCTCAAGCAGCTGAATAGTCCAGTCATTAGGTGCTAAAAAGAATGATGTAAAGCAAATTCTGGTGGAGTCGTAATTTTTTGCTCCTATATGTTTTTTGGGGTTCTGATTACGAATCTGAGGTTTCCCACCAAAAATTGTTGTTGGAATTTTAGTTATAGCCAAAAAACATGAAAAAAAAGATGGACTTTCCGCCAGTTTTTTGCTTATAACTCAAAAACTATCAACTTCTTTATGGTATCATCATATATCAAAATAATCAGAACAAAATTTCCTACAATTTATGTCTGTACTATTTTTCGTTACGCATACCGTTTAAGTGCTATAACTGGTTGAAGTTTGGCGAATGTTTGACTTGCCTGCTAGCTCGGCTTGAACAACAACGAACCATGCAATCTGTATGTGCGAAATTATCTATCTTACTACTTAATTAATATACGTTTTCTATCGTAAACCTCTTTGTGCAAATAGAGATTTTATCAGTTATATTATGAGTATACTTTCATAATCTGCACAAAATTCCTTCTAAATCTTTCTACCCTGGTATTACCTGGCTTTCGCGGTTGTGAAGTAAACAACAGAGTAAATATCACGAATTTTTTAATAAGTTAGGAGGCTTAAACATAGCCCTGTTATTGTCCCCTTCCTGCTCTTGGTATCAAAAGAATCGAAGGAAATTATTTTAATGCCGTGAAATTCAAAAGAAATGACAGAGTGCCACCACTAGCTCTAATAAGTGATGCCATCAAGGTACATGATGAAAGTGTATCTATCAACCCTACAGCGCTTTTCCAAATAATTTATATTACAAAGCAATCGGATGAACTAGAGGATGTCTTAACATTTGAACTATGTCCCTTTCCATTACCTCTGTTTGATGAAGCTGTAATGCGAAAAGGCACGAAATCCTCTTTATATAAAGCTTTCAAGCCATGTACACGGGATTTTAATGCTGAAAGCGGTGTGTATATTATTGATGGAGGATACTTGCTGCACAGAGTCATCCGGAAAAGGGGTTCAACTTTTTCATCAATTTGTGATAATTATGTGACATATATTTGTACAAAGTACAACTAAACTGCTCTAGTCATTTTCTATGGATATCCTGAAAATGAAACAGTAGGAGGCACTAAATGTGCAGAATGGCCAGAAGAACACAGAAACAAATGTCAAGTGAAGTAATGTTTGATGAAACGATGATACGAACTGTTTCCTAAGAAAAATTCCTGGCCAATCCGAAGAACAAGGATAGACTCATTTCTATCCTGATGAACAAGTTCTCCTCAGTAAACATGGTATACAAGAAAGCAGAAGAAGATGCTGATTGTTTAATTGTGAAAACTATAGCTTTGGCCCCAACACATCGGTCTGTGGTTGTCATAGGTGAAGCTATCGAACTTTTTGTCATCTTAATTGGCATTTGTACCTTTGACAATGTATATTTCCTAAAACTAGGAAAAGGAAAATCGCTGAAAAGATATTTTCTCCTCATATAGTTTTAGAAAAAACAATCGCCCACAATATTTTATTCATACATGCCATGAGCGGATGTGACACCACATCAGCTCTTTTTAATTATGTTAAATTGAAGTTTGTGCAGACTTTGAAAAACAATAATGATCTCCTCAAAGAAATTGAAATTTTTAAGAACTCGGATATGACCCCTGAAGCTGTTGTGGATGTAGGGAACCGCTTTCTTGCGGCATTGTATGGCTACCCAAGAACTACCTCGGATGCTCCATCCTTGAATAATCGTTGCTGCAAATGTTACGTGAAATCTTCATTTAACAAGAGTAGTAACATGGCTTCGCTTCGCAGCTGCCCACCAACATTCCCTAAAAGTTTGCTATCAGATCCAGCACTGGCTTGGCAATAAAAAGAGACCTGGGGAATGGGGTTGGGAAAGAATAAACAGTGAGCTCCAACCTGTAAAAACTCTGAAGTCCCCCGCACCTGATTCTATCCTGTACGCAAGATATCCTGCAAGTGTAGGAAGAGGTGCACAGGAAATTGCAGCTGTAGGAAGGTCAGACTGTTTTGTTCAATGTTGCATCCTCATTGTTGGGGCAACTGCAATAACAGAGGGATTCAAGTAATTAATAGTGATGAGGATGATGGTGGTGAACCAATACTGTCCGATGATTTAGTTGAGGCGTTTTTATCTCTTTGCATGTGGAGGAAGACATAGGTAATCTTTCAAAAAATATTGGACCATAAGCTTCAAAGCGACCAAGATAAAGTGAAGAGACTGTGTAATGTATGCAGATGCCAAGATCATATTTATGACTGTGGTTGTATTATTATTAAGTTATTATGACTTTTAAAGTTTAGAATCCTACTTTTTTTTCAAGTCATTTTTTTCTTGGTTACTATATGCCAAGTAATTCAAATTAATTAATAGAAATTAATAAAGTTTAATTAAAAACCACACTAAGTACTTTTAGTTGTTTGTAAAATAACATTTATTGTGAAAGTGAATCTAAGTTTCCATCAACATCAGCCTTTTAGAGCTAATCAAGGAATTTCATTCATAACTAGCACTTATGTCCGGCGTTGCTCGGGACTAAATTACCTTCATGTCTAATATAACAGATGAAAAATTTATTTGAAAAAGGAACAATATGGTAGAAAAAGTGTATTAAATAAGTAAAGTATATTAATAGTAAGATAGCAAATTTTAGTGCATACAGATAGGAAAATTTGTTATTTTTCAAGCCGTGCTGGCAGGTAAATCAAACTTTAGCCAAACTTCAACCAGTTATGGCGCCTAAATGGTACGCGTAACGAAAAAATAGTATAGACATAAATTGTAGGAAATTTTGTTCTGATTATTTTGATATATGATGATGCCATAAAAAAAGGTGATAGTTTTTGAGTTATAAGCAAAAAACTGGGGGAAAATCCATTTTTTTTCATGTTTTTTGGCTATAATTAAAATTCCAACAAAAATTTTTGGTGGGAAATCTCGGATTCGTAATCAGCACCCCAAAAGCATATAGAAGCAAAAAATTACGACTCCACCAGAATTTGTTTTTAAAAACTACCGAATGACTGGACTAAAAGCCAAATTAATCACTGTAAAACTTAACTTCTTTCTGGCAGTGGCTAAAATGCTTAAGCCATTTTTAGTCTTGTATCAAAGCGACAAACCCTTAGTGAAATTTTTAGCTGGTGACTTATTTACTCTGGTAAAAAACATGTTGGAACATTTTAAAGTTTTGAAACATGACAAGTGTAAAAGCATAAATTCCATACCCTCACTTTGCAGCTTCTATTTCGCAGATGTAGCAAATTTTAACTGTGCCGATAAAGTATCCATCGGCTTTATTGGCGATGAATTACTGAAGAAAAAGCGAGCAAAAAAAGAGGCATCAGACAAAGATGTGTTAGACTTGAAAAGGGACTGTCAACGGTTTATTTTAAGGCTGTTGCAAACATTAATGGAAAAGTGTCCCATTTCATACTCTATTGTTAGAAATGCCTCTTGCTTTGACCCGAACAAAGTGGTATTTCATCCCTGGAGATGTCTGAAATCACTTAAAAATATTTTATCATATTTAGTTGATAAGAGTATGATACCTTCTAAGGATGGAGATGAAATTTTACTTCAGTTCAAGGAATTTTTGGACAAAGTAGTAAAATGTTCCTTTTCAGATTTCAAAACCTTGGATCATAAAGAGGAAAGGTTGGATACATTTTTGTATCAATATTTTTCTATTGACAAGGAAAAGTATAGAAAACTGTGGGACATTGTCAAAATGATACTAATTTTATCCCATGGCCAGGCCACTGTGGAAAGAAGATTTTCCCTAAACAAAGCTTTAGAGGTAGAAAATTTAAAAGAAAACAGCTACATTGCTCAAAGAATGATTATTGAAGCAATTAAGGAGGCTGGGGATGTACTTGATGTACCCATCACCAAAGAAATGAGAATTTCAGTTCAATGTGCGCGACAACAATATTTAGATTATCTTGAATGTCAAAAGAGGGAAAAGATGGAAGAACAATTAAATAATAAAAGAAAACTATTGGTTGAGGAAATTGATTTCCTCCAAGCTAAAAGAAAATGCTTGGAAGAGGATGTGAAAAATACGCATCAATCTTCTGATGCTCTTGCTGATGAAGGGGAGAAGAAAAAAGACATTTCACTCTTTTTCTCAAATCAAATGCCCGAAGAAAAAAATTAACAGAAAAAAGTTTTGAGCTTAAATTCACAGAGGAAAATATTTCTAAAAAATGTGGAATTAAATAAATGTGTATGATATTTCAATATGTGTGTGTAACCCTATCTGGACAAAATTTATTCTGGTTGCTCAAAAAATTACTGCAATTATATTGAAAAACATTCTACTTTTAAAAATGAGTTAATATTGTTTTAAAAGCCATCAATTTACTTCATGGCAAACTTAGTTTTAGTTTGGTTGATCAAGTTCAGTTGAGATAGTTATAATTATTGTATACATATATTTTCTTTATAATAAATTTTTAGAGTAATGAAACACTGAAAAACGTGAAATATAGCAAAATCATATTTTTATATAGTTTTGTGATACTGCTGTGAAATTTGGAGCTCTTGGTAAGTATTTAAGACAGTTGTGCTAAGCACGGTTGTTCTTGAAGATTTCTAGTGTTGACTAGAGTTATTTCTTGAATACTTGATTTTGGTTTGTTCAGTCTTGTTTTCCCCCGTGGTAAAATGCATTCAGTGAAGTTTTTGCTGATGTTGAAAGTTTTCTTACGTATTGGTAACTTTTAGCTGCTCCTAGAGACAGAGGTTTATTGTATTGTGTAGTTTATGTTTCAGGGTAAATTTGTTTATTAATTGTGCTTAATTTAATCGTATCATATAGCACCTGACATAGGAACACAGCATTTTTTTTTATTGGTATCTGTCTTGGAAAAATTTTTTAAAAAAAGCTTCAGTTCTTATTTATTAGTATTTTTAATTATTGTTGTTACCTGTTAATATTTTTTGTGTCAGTATTTTCAACTGTTAATTCTAAGTTGAATAAATTAATGCGATTTGAATTTCTTTTGTAATGTGTATTCTTGGCATGTTGATAGACTTTACATTCACAAATAATATTCATTTACCTATATTGTTGATGAAGCGAAAATTTTCGTTCCCACATGACTTCTATGAATACTTTGATATGTAATTCAGGGAAATGATTAATTAACCTTTACGTAATTATGGATTTTTAAGGAGAAGTAACATTTTTTAAGATACATAATTATACTAAAAATTAAACAGTACTATAATAAATACAATCATATCGGTACTTCTTGCAATATGGTGAAATCGTGTGTTTTTTTGAGAAAGATAAGAATTGGCTTTTTTCCATACAGTAACTGTGTGTATATGTATATTTGATAAATAATTAATATAATATTTTTAAGGTCGTTAATTTTTTCAAAAAAAGTCCCTTAAAGGTCCTCTTTTGTTGAATTTTATACCCCCCTCCCTTCCTGCGGTGAAGTAGTGAAAATCGTGAAGGAAGCTATTTGCTTTTCAGTCTTATGACTTCCGGTTTAGTATTTCCTGTTGGTTGCCAAAACTTAAGTGGATTAATTAGTATATTTTAATTATTTATTAATTAATTAAAATATTAAATTATTTATTAATTAAAATATTTTAATTATGCATTGAGGAAATCTGGATTGGCGATCTTCATGATAAAATTCTATTGTTCGTAAATATATCAATAAATTAATTCGAAATATAGCTACCTGGAGCATAAGTCTCGAATTTATCATTATAATGATGTTGCAACGATGCTGTGAATATTGTAAATTATCGCCAAATGATACGTTTATATTGCATTATTTTATTTTTGCCTTACGGAGTCTTCCGAAGTAAGTAGGCTTTAATCTGACGAGAAAAGTGATTACTTTATTTCTCTTCTGATATACTTGGAATGCTGTTCTAATTTTGGAAGGAAAAGTGTGAAAAATTACTTACTGGGTTGCATCATTCCTGACAAATGCTGTTCGTGGGTTGCTTCCAGTGAGACTTATGTCCTCTTTAATTACTTAATTTAACAGTTAATCCGCTAAAATTATAGGCATGTCCCAAGCCAGAATGACATTGTCCTACTTCTCCCCCGTTTTTATTGCTCACATAGTGCAATTCTGCAGTAAAGCTAATAATATATTTTCGTCCTCAAATGCTTTGTAGATCTTTCAAAGGCCTGGACTTTTCCGTGCACCATTGTTCACATTTTCCAAGACACGGGATTTCCAAAAGTATCCGATTTTTATCGTATCGGTAATTACAGCTGAACTCATTGTTTCAACCGTGATAGAACCACACGTTTCCTCTACCGTTCCACATGACTGCTAGATATGATAGCTGTCCTAACAATAATAAAGGAAAGTGGATTCCGTAAGAGCGGATGTATTCGAGAAAACCGTTTAACCTTGTCAAATCTGCTATGAATATGAAATTTCATTAAACTTTTGCCTTTTCTTTTGATTCTAATACTTTTCATGCTTTGTGTTTTCTTTTCTTCTCTATATGAGGATCTTTTTAATACTGAAAATTATTAACTTTGTAAAGATTAAGTGGGTTCTTTTTTTTCCAATTTGAATTTTGAAAGAAAGCGATTTGGAGTGAGAATTTGCGGAAAAGATTAATTTTAATCTTTTGCAATTGGAAATCTTTCTATACTTTACAATTTCATTGGAATTGAAAAATATTTGTAATCAAATTGCCTTTTTAAAGGAAAATAAGAAAGACGACAGTAAGAAATTTTTTAAGTGTTTTCTTCTTCTGTCATATTTAAATGTTTTTGAGAGAGAATGCAATTTTTACTGTGGTAAAATATGAAATAGAAATACCAACAGGAAAAAAAAGTTAAATTAAAATGAAAAACGTCTTGAAAGTATTTTGCTTTAATCATTTTTGCAGACGATTAATTGCTTTCATTTCATTCGAAGCAATGAAAATATGAACGATCTTCAATTATCAATTTGACAATTGGCATAACGAATGAATTATTTCAAATCGAAATATTCATTCGAATTTTTTGCTTTATTGCTTAGACAAATTTTAATTTTCCGTGTGGGTTTCTAGAACTTCTGACTAAATTCTTCTGTCCATGACATCAGCATCAATTCTAATTGAACCAAGCGGCTTCAAAATAGAGTAAACGAGGTATAAATTCGTATAATTTGATTCAATTCTCCAGGAGTTTTGCAAACGTTAAGAAAAACACAAGCGTTCACCGTAAGTCCTTTTCAAAATACTCTAATCTATTAAATACATATGATAAAAAAGTTTTATCCGAAGAAAATATTTTTGGATACTTATTTCAGAATGAAGCTGAAATCTCTAAACTTCTTCAGTTCTTATTTTTAATAATTGATTGTTAATGACTGCAATGATGGGATAATTTGTGCTTGTCCAATTAAAAAGGTTAAAATGGCAGAGTGAAGCAGAAGAGGAAGAAAAATCAATTTAGTTGACTGTTATGCAATATTTTTAGTGACTTCTTAGAACGGAAACATGGTGGTTTTTAGCAAAACATGTGGTGACCAGCTGGCCGAGCACTGTGCGTGTAAGATTTTTACTTCTTTTAAATGTGCCAAATATGTTCAATACTGTCAACAGAAGAATCGATATGTCTTGAAGATTATGATGGAAGGGCCTGCCTTTTTTTGTGTTTGTGTGTCAAATGGGCAGTTAAAATGTAGTAATTATTTGTATAGCATGGTATATTTAGTCTTTTGCACTTTTTACCCTTATAAAAAATATGTTTATACTTAATATTTGTATTTTATTGCTTTTTCCACGGTTGCTTTTTTTGTAGCTTGATATTTTGGAATATCCACTCTCTCGTAAATATAAAATAATAATAATAAAATATACTGACTTCCTTGAATCAACCGTGGAATAATAATGTACAAGAATGAATACTTTTCTTTACGAATCTGTTGGAATTTGTATATTGAGCATAAAACCAAAATTTTATTAAGCTTAGCTTTCTTCCTAACGATAGTTTTTACATCCGTTTTTTGGATACGTTTCCTCCGGATATTAGATGTAACAGATTTTGAGGTTTCTGAACTGTGCCGTTTGCTATTGCTTATTAGACTCAAAAGGGTCGAAGATTCATCTGGCTTATTATAGTGGTTGAATAGAGGCGGTAAAATGAAACTTTTTTCTTTTATAATCGGGTGATGAACCACTGGATACTGAAATGAAACATATGCAGTAAATGGTTTTCAATAATTCCTCGTAAGCAAAAAGTTGTGAGCGCCAAAATATTATTCAAATTAGATTCCCTTGAATATTGGTAAATTTTCCAAATACCAGTTTAATGAATTATTAAACTTGGGCATTGAAATATTTATTTCTATCTTGTGTTGTTGTGCCTTGCCAAGTTATCTCGTACCACAGCCTGCGGGGCCTTGAAAACACGCTTTTGAAAGTTCGACTTTGTCAAAATCATAAATCCATTAATGATAATGCTCGGCCAATATCCAAAATATTCATTTATTGTGCCATTCTGTTTTCATTTGATATTCAATAGATTTAATGGTGTATAAAGTGCGGAAATTCAGTTGTATTTTATATAATTTTTATTACCTCTCAGCCATTGTCTGAAATTGAAGTTTTTCTTTTGGCCAAATTTTTCCAAGTTTGTTCAGAAATTTTCTTCATTGAATTAACAGAAATATCTTATAAGATTAAATTTTTTAAAATTACCAAAAGTTGCATTTTCTATTTTATGCATTTTTAATACAGTTTTATGAGCTCCTTAGCTAAACAATATTTCAAACTTTCGTTATTCTCTATTTAACGATGCATTGGAAGTTGATTAAAAGAGAAATAGACACATTTCTTTTCTTTGCTTACCAACCCGATTGACCGTGAATATCGGGTGTACCGCCAAAACCATTAATCCCTTTGCATCGAATATCGAGTACATATTTCGCAGCTGGTCAACTGTCTTCTACAAGCCACATCTCACTTATTACCAGGAGGTAATTTTTACGAACTGCTAATCGGATGATAATGATTGAGTGATAAGAGTAATGAATAAAACATCTTGCAAATCATTCTCTCCTATTGGCAGAGGAAAGTGAGGAAGATCATTAAAAAGTCATGAACTTTATTCTATTTGCTGAGGAAGGATTAAGTGCTTAATATTCGGATCGCTGGACACCATTTGTCAATAAATGGAACATTAATCCTTAATATTCTCCGGCGACTTTTTGGCCCTTTTTAGATACAATAACTTTTCTTGCTCAGCATCCCCATTTTCTCGAGTGCTTTCTTCCTCTTATAATTTGGACGGGATGCTAGTTTGGATTGGACAATTGATGTATACTAGTCGAGTTTTGACAAGTGGAAATATTAACTGGAACTGTAATTACTGTCCACGATGTAATTGAGTTACTTGGCTTGGGAAGAGTGGGTTAAGGTTATCAATTTGCATCTGTCTTGTGTTTTTAGACAGGGATCAGTGGACTCGATTTGATTTGTTTCTTTTCTTCTTCTTTTTGATTATTTACTGGTCGTAGGCTACCTGGAAAACGGATCAGTGGTCCATTTTAAGTGGGGAACGAAAAAAAAGTCTTGCTGTTTGATTCATTTGCATTTAGATGAAAATATTTAATCCCAATTGCTTAGTGCGCCATTGATAATATGTGTGAAACATATGATCTAATTTCTAGGTAGGAAAAGTGCAGAAAATATATTTAATGTGATTGTGAGAATAATTAATCGATACGGCATTAGTTCTTGGATTCAGATTCTAGGTGAAAAAAGGGAAGGAAAATATTGCTTCATTTTTTTTTTTTGTTTGTTCCGAAATGTGTGATGATTCTGTCCGAGACTAGCACTTTTGAACGATTTTACTCCGGAAAGGGGTGACTGACAATGATTAAGATGAGCGGATTTCCGGGGTTCTTTGTTAGATCACACTAAGTAAAATGTAAACATCGCGCCCTCCATTTTTCACTTTCCCCCTATTTTGGCGAAAATAACTCCGCCTGGCTCATGCGCAAAAGTGTGGAGGGTTTTGGAATCCGAGAAAATACAATATAATAGTTTTTAAGTATTTTGGATATCGTTAGTGTGAAGATGAGCCATTTGCACTCGAAAAAGTAATTAGTTGCATAATTATTCATTTTATATAAGGGCTCATTTTATTGTTTCGCGAAGTAAAAAATATGATTGTGTAAATTGATTTGTTCCGAAAAATTAAGCTGCGAATTCTTACAATTTAGTAGGCATTTCTTTTAATTGCCGAAATCAAGAAATCTTAAAATGGTGCACCGTCTAGATGGCGCTTGAGAGGAGACATTCGAGTGCAAAGGGTTAATTGCGTTTTTTTTATGTGCAGGATAGATATACATATTACGTTTAATGTGGTTAATCGGCTAGTATGAATAATTACCGGTCGGAATGATAAATCGATTCATCTTTTTTACCGGTAATTTTTCATACTAACTGGCTATTCACATTAACCGTAAAATATCTATACTTATAAAAGGTTGTGTGTGTGATGTTCAGACGAATCTATCGCACTTACAGCCTTGAAATGTGCGTACCAGGTAGTCTTAATGGGGTTATTCCATGTGAAGACACCCAATATTAGAAAAATTTGTTGCTCCATAGTAGCAAATTTCGGCCATCTTGGATTCGGCACTACTGTGAAAAATTGCAATAACTTGAGAAATAGTGGTTCAAATTCAACAATTTTGGTACCAATTTTAAGCTATTTATATGAGGAATATAAATCCAGTGTTTAAATAAAATTAAATATATGTTTTACTATATTATTTTTACATGGAAAATGAAAAAAATCATCTTCAGAATTTAGCCAAATTTAATGGGCTGTAAAAAAAATGGCCCATCGTATTATTTTCTGAAACTTGGTAGAAACACTAATCAATATAAGTATAAAAAAAATTAGGAAGGTAATATTTCTTAACAACTAAAAAACAATTCTTTTTTTTACCCAGGATATCGAGGTATGAAACTTCTTGTTGCTGGAATATGCTAGTAAATCGCTTTCTAAAAAAAAGTTATCATTCTTATATTTCATAATCTTAATTTTAAATATTAAAAAGCCTCTACTACACTCGAAAAATACATTTATAGCAATAATTTCAAAAATTGCATCATAAAGATTTAAAAATTGGGCTATCTAAATTTTGCTCATTACGGCCAAAAGAATGTGTGACTGCTGGAAATGAAGGTATTCATTCTGTGTGTGTTTGCAGATATCATCAAAATATTAAACTCATACTTCATGCTCTTCATATTCGTGACTATATTTCACTGTTAAGAAAACTAGTTTGTTCCTCTGAGTCCGAAAAGTGAATGGTACACAGATGTGATAACTGTCCATCTGTGGAAATTCTGAAAGAAGAATTAATGTTTTCCATTGAATTAGAAATGATTAATGAAATTTCTTACAAACAATGGGTGAAAATTGATGGTGTAGAACTGAAAACAATTATTACATCAGTTGATGAATTTGTTTAAAATTTAGTTGCAAAACTGTCTACATTATGCACCCATCACTTCTTCACAAACCTGAGAGTAAGTAGTCTAGCAAAACAAAGGATGAATTGGTTGAAGGTACTGCTATTATTCTAGTAAATTTTTCTGAAAACTATACTTGTATCATGCAGGATGCTATCCAAAGTGTTCATTGGAAGAAAGAGCAGGTGACAATTCATCCTTTTCTAGCATATGTAAAGGACACTGCTAATGATAAGTTGAAACCTATTCTTATGTGTGTAATTAGTGACCATTTGGTCCATGACACAACAACATTTTGGACTTCCCAAAAAGTAATTGATCAGGATTTAATTAAAGAAATGTCACAAATTAAATACATAAAGTATTTCAGTGTTGGATCATCAGCTCAATATAAAAATTTTAAAAACTTCATAAATTTTTGTCACCATGAAAAAGATCATGGCGTGAAAGCTGAATGGCATTTTTTTTTTTTTTTTTTTTTTTTCATCTTGCCATGGGAAAGGAGCTTGTGATGGTTTAGGTGGTACCATAAAATGCATAGCAAACAAAGCAAGCCTTCAGCGACCATATAAAGACCAAATATTCAATGCTTCTGATTTGTATAAATTTACGAAGGATTCTATTAAAGGAATCAAAATTTTTTTTGTAGAAAAATCTGAAGTTGAGATTTCCCACTGTCAATTAGCAATGAGGTATCAGACTGTAGATACAATTAAAGGAACAAGGTCAAATCACAGCTTTGTTCCTATAAACGAAACACAATTATTGGTTTCCAGGGTATCAGATTCCATCACAACATTCATTGCTACTTTAGGAAACAAGACCTTACCACTGACATTCCAGAATGAAGAATATGCTGCCTGCTGCACATATGGAATTAACTGGTGGATTGGAAAAATTGTGGAATACTATGATGAATATAGTGACTATAAAATTATGTTTATGCATCCTCATGGTCCAAATGCATCGTATACGTGGCCGAAACCTTTGGATGTGTGTTGGATTCCATACGAACACATAATGAAAATTTTGTCTGCTCCCTCAACTAACACAAGAAGAACAGATAAAATAACACCTGAGGAAAATAACTGTATTGAACTATTATTCAAAAATTTCAAGGTGGATTAAATTCATTTATTTTTTCCGAATGTTAAAAATAGTATGTATAGATTTCATTTATGCTTTTTAAAAATAATGTTGCATTATGTCCATTTTTAGTTATTATATATAGTGGATATATATTTGAAGAAATATTTACTATTCCTATATTTTTTTTAGATATAAAACATCCAAATTATTGTTCCTTATAAGCTTAAAAGAACTATTTGTCAATTTCGTAACAGTTCATTAAAGCTGGTTATAATCTGAAGGTATTTTTTTCACTTCTCATGTAATAAAAATATTAATTTAATTTTGTTTTAATATTAAATTCATTACAATTGTTTTCACTTGAAGCAGAAAAAACGAAGATACAACACAAGAAATTATATGGCAAATTGCATCATTTAGAGCTAGTTGTAGATGATGCAATTTCTGAAATAATTGCAATAAATGTATTTTTTGAGTATAGTAAATGTTTTTTTAATATTTAAAACTAAGATTATGAAATATAAGAATAACTTATTTTTTAGAAAGCGATTTACTAGCATATTCCAGCAACAAGAAGTTTCATACCTCGATATCCTGGGTTTAAAAATATATATATCTTTTTTAGTTGTTAAGAAATATTACCTTCCTAATTTTTTTTATACTTAAAGGACACATATTGATTAGTGTTTCTATCAAGTTTCAGAAAAAAATACGATGGGCTATTTTTTTTACAGCCCATTAAATTTGGCTAAATTCTGAAGATATTTTTTTTCATTTTCCATGTAAAAATATAGTAAAACATATATTTAATTTTATTTAAACACTGGATTTATATTCCTCATATAAATAGCTTCAAATTGGTACCAAAATTGTTGAATTTGTACCATTATTTCTCAAGTTATTGCAATTTTTCACAGTAGTGCCAAATCCAAGATGGCCGAAATTTGCTAAAAATGACCGTTTTTCAAATGTCCATATCTCAGCCAATAATGGACAAAATGTTTTACAAATTGATATATGAGGGTTTCACCACCATAAGTTTTAGTGGTAATTTTTTAAAAAAAATCTGTTACTATGGGGCAACACTCATTGGGTGTCTGTCTACACATGGAATGACCCAATGGTGACTGAATGCACCTCGAAGCCGGAATTTTAAAATTTAATCTAGAAAATTTTTTATTTAATGTTTTGTGTTTTGGTTGATTTTTCGCTCTAATCTCTCAATAGAATGGTTTTGAATAATTGTACGAAAAAAATAGATACACCATCGATATTCGTTTTAAATGAAGTTAGTTTTGAATTTCTAACGTAATTTACTGAATTTTGAGAAATTTTTAAAAAATAGTCAGTTTTGCCATCGAAATTTTATTTTTGTTTTTAAATTTGATGCATCCGACGTTCTAATAATACTATTATTTTCCATTTTTTTTCAGCTTATAACTGGAATCGTTCTGTCGGATTTAAAACAAGAACGGTTAAAATATCTTTTTCCGTTTTTTTTTAAAATTAATTTCTTCCTGGTCAGTTATGAAAGATATTTATCCTCTAGCGAGCTTCCTCCCGCGACACTTCTCCGGAACGTTGCCCTCAATTTTGATTGGCTGACGGGCAGGTGACGTCATAACCTTCAACTTCGATAATTATTTTCGGTAGTGTCTTAACGTGTTTATTTGTTTCGCATATTTTGCTTCCTGTATAATAATCATTTTCACGTTGCAATTTTTTAATATTGTTTCGGATTAACATACTTTGTGTTGTTTTCTACAGTTGAAAAATAAGCGGGAAAATCAATAATGTGTATCTTTTGTTTTCTTTCAGAACTTTTTCATGTCATTCCGGGGGCCCCCCCCCCCCCCCTCATTTTGTTGAAGTCCTAATTCCACGGGCAACGCCGTGCGCGTAATCTCTAATATATATAAAAGGCAATGTTTGTGTGCGTGTGTGTGTGTTTGTCTGCGATATCCAGACGAATCTATCGCACTTACAGCCATGAAATTTGGCACACAGGTAGTCGTAATGGTGACTGAATGTACCTCGAAGCCGAAATTTTAAATTTTAATCTAGATTTTTTTTTTATTTAATGTTTTGTGTTGTTTTGGTTGATTTTTCGCACTAATTTCTCAATAGATTGGTTTCGAATAATTGTACGACAAAAATAGATACACCATCGGAAAGAGCACGCGATTTCCGTTCTAATGAAGTTAGTTTTGAATTTCTAACGTAATTTACTGAATTTTGAGAAATTTTAAAAAAATATCCAGTTTTGGCATCAAGATGTTACTTTTGATTTTAAATTTGTTGCATCCGACTTTCTAATAACACTATTAATTTCAATTTTTTTCAGCTTATAACTAGAACGGTTCTGTCGGATTTAAAACAAGAATGGTTAAAATATCTTTTATCGTTTTTTTTTAAATTAATTTTTTTCTGGGCCGTTGCGAGTTATTTTTCTCGATCGAGTTCCAAAAGCGGCACTTCTTTGGAACGTTGATGCCAATTTTGATTGGCGGACGCGTAGGATACGTCATGACCTTCACATGAATGAATTACTTCGATTATTATTTTCGGATTTTATTTATATTTTGCTTGCTGTATAATAATCATTTTCACGTTCCAATTTTGTAATATTGTTTTGGATTAACGTACTCTGTACTGTAGCGTGAAAAAAAAAAAGCAGGAAAATCAAAAAATGTGTATCTTTTGTTTTGCTTTTGTTTTCAAAACTTTTTCATGTCATTGTGGGCGGTTCTTTTTTTTTCATTTTGTTAAAGTCCTGATTCCACGGGCAACGCCGTGCGCGTACTGCTAGTCTATACTTATAAAAGGCAATGTTTGTGTGCGTGCGTGTGTGTGTGTTTGTCTGCGATGTCCAGACGAATCTATCGCACTTACAGCCATGAAATTTGGCACACAGGTAGTCGCAATGGTGGCTGAATGCACCTCGAAGCCGAAATTTTAAATTTTAATCTAGAAATTTTTTTATTTAATGTTTTGTGTTGTTTTGGTTGATTTTTCGCACTAATTTCTCAATAGAATGGTTTCGAATAATTGTACGACAAAAATAGATAGACCATCGGAAAGAACACGCGATTTCCGTTCTAATGAACTTAGTTTTGAATTTCTATCGTAAATTACTGAATTTTGAGAATTTTTTAAAAATCAGTCAGTTTTGCCGTCTAAATGTTGGTTTTGATTTTAAATTTGCTGCATCCGACTTTCTAATAACACTATTATTTTCAATTTTTTTTTATCTTATAACTAGAACGGTTCTGTCGGATTTAAAACAAGAATGGTTAAAATATCTTTTATCCTTTTTTTAAAATTAATTTTTTTCTGGGCCGTTGCGAGTTATTTTTCTCGATCGAGTTCCAAAAGCGGCACTTCTTCGGAACGTTGATGCCAATTTTGATTGGCGGACGCGTAGGATACGTCATGAACTTCACCTGAATGAATTACTTCGATTATTATTTTCGGATTTTATTTATATTTTGCTTGCTGTATAATAATCATTTTCACGTTCCAATTTTGTAATATTGTTTTGGATTAACGTACTCTGCACTGTAACGTGAAAAAAAAAATAAGCAGGAAAATCAAAAAATGTGTATCTTTTGTTTTCAAAACTTTTTCATGTCATTGTGGGCAGTTTTTCCTGCTTATTTTTTTTTTCATTTTGTTAAAGTCCTGATTCCACGGGCAACGCCGTGCGCGTACTGCTAGTGCTAGTATAAAATATAGCCCAAGTATGAGCTTGCATGCAAATTGATGCTGTTGGGTACGACTTCTTGATATGTATCAGGTTGAATAAAATCCACTGTAACATAAACCATTGCTAAAATTTGCATACCGAAATGGCCATCTCATTAATAATACATACTTGCCAATTCGTGCTGTTTCCTTTTAGTTCTTATCGATGTAGCATCAAATTGACAGACGCCGACTATCACTTTATAATGGTACGACATTTTAGATGAAGGAAAGAAAGTTGGATTTTGACGTTAATTATTGCACATTAAACACAAAAATATTTTTATGTCGTTTCCCAAGTCCGGACTTGCCCAATACAGTTCATGCACCTGACTCGTTATTTGATGTTACACTGTTTATTGATTCGACATTTAGTTTTCAAGCGTCTGATTGTATTTGTTCACTTCAAAACTGTTATTAAAATGGTTTAAAAAGATGTACTTGGTATAGAGCAACATCTACTGAGCGATGTCACGCTTATTACACAACAAAAGAAATCAGAAAGACTTCCTCTACGTTATTATGCAATGACTCCTCTTAAGGCCCACAGCTGTAAAAACACGAAATTGCTGTGCGAACTTCCACTGGAGGCGAATGCGGCTAATTGCGCAATTAAAGAAACGGAACGAAAGCGGAAGCGTTCTGGAAGAAAAGAGCAAAATAAATTTACAGCAGGACTAGCCAGAACGAAACCGTATTCTGGTTCAAAAGCATTCTGTGAAATAAAAAAGAGGTGGGAAATATACGAGATCCAGTTTCAGTTCCTCGCAAACAAAACGGCGCATTAGACTCAAAAATGGCGTGCACTAAAATAGTTTATCGCCTGCAGTTGACATGTTCATCGAATTCTTCATCCAGGACATGGTGTTTATTGAGCCTGGGAGTCGATGACTGCTTTGGAGCTCAGGAACATAAAGTGTTCTTCGGAATGAAGCCGTACAGGACTTGTTTTAAGATGACGAATATTTGCCGTCTGCTATTTAACTCAAAAATCTTCCTTCAAAAAGTTTATTTTTGTAAATCTATCATGGTTTTTCATGAATTGTTTGCAAAACTGTGCACGAAAGTTGTACATTTATTCACTTAATACTGATGAATTTCAAAATCGAAGACATGAAGTTTGCCAAATTTTTGTGATTGAGCATTTGTAATAAATTCTCTTATCAACTTCGCTGACTTTTTCAACCGTCAGCAATGGCAAATGCTCCGCGCTAATTTAGTTTTGGAATTAGTGATCAGCTTTCATTTGGTAAAGGACGTGGCATCTCAGTGTAACGTAAGGCTACGTGCAGTTAAGGTTTAGATGACATGCACGATTACGTTTTACATGTGACTGTGATGCAAGGGAACTGACTGCGTTATGTTTCTTTCAGGTGACTGACACGGAATGGAAAGCAACAATACATTTTGGAAAGAACCATAAACCAAACTGTTGATAACTGGAATGTTATACGAGTTATGTTATAAGAAACCAACTTCAATGCAACGTTTTGAGTTATCTTTGATGCAGAGAGAACTTTTAATTCTGCATTTTTCCTAAAATTAATTATTCGATTCTCGGTACCAACTGCTACGGATCGCAGTTGGTTCTGTTTTGAACGACAAGTTATATGCAGTTAGGTTACAAATTCCAATAATGAATCCAAAATACACAAGATGATAGTTAGCATATGTCTATTAGGGTGTCCCTTATTTTTTAAATTTTAAATGCCCGCCCCCCAGTTTGGTTTCATTTACTTCAAGATCAACCCATAAAACTTTTTGGGTCGCTAAACCTCTTTTAACCCGTGCCGATTTCGAGAGAGAATGTGAATGATGAAAGCCATTATCGGGCCTTTTTTTTTTGGCGGAGGTGCCTTTCTGTCTGTTGTTCGTCTGTTGGTTTGCAGTTATATTTTATCACGTGCCCGCATTGATGAATCAATTACCTTTAAGTCATGATGTAACGTGTCACAGTCATTCACTTTTTGCCAGTCTTGAAGGCGACAATTATATTCTGTAACTTTTGCTGGATGCACATGGCTATTACATCCTGTTCTTGCGTTTCGTTGAAGTAACGTGTTCGTTTTTCTGGCATTATGTCTCGAGAATTACGCAGCGCAAAGGAATATGTATTTCTGATAGGAGATATCAAACATCAAATAACTGGAAAGAAATTGCCTTCGATTAGACAAATGTTATCTGTTTTATTTTATAACTTAAGGGAAGTAAAATTAAATGTCAGTGAAAGTGCCAATCTAACAGTACGTGAATGTATAATATTTTGGGAAAAGACAAGAATCCCCACAAAATCTATGCAACGTTGCGTAAAGAAATTGATTGACCTGTATGCATAATGGAGGACTCTCCAAAAGAATTAAAAAAAGAAACGGTATATTTTTAGGAGACGTGAAAAGGAATTTAAAGAATCTTTAGACCATCTTTTCGACATTGCTCATGCCGGAGCATTTCGATTGATAAAAATTGAAGAAAACAAAGTATTTTTATTGAGGCAGAGAGAGCCAGGATGAGTAGGTTATCTTGGAGAAGTATATAAAAAGCTTTCTGAGAAAGAAGAAAAGGTGAAATATGTGAGGTAGCAAAGAGTCCCGATATACCGCTTTTCCAAGACTTGACAAAAAATTGGAAAAACATCAATATTAATAATATCAAAAGTGGGAAAGAACATGTGGAACGGCATTTTAACGAGACAGAAATTAAAGAAATGTTAGTAATTTTGGAAAAGAAATTAAACAAGCAAAATCTGTGAGAGGCGACTTTAAAGAACTCAACAAACTATGCGTAATGTTTTTGGGAGGAAATACTGAAGAGAAATTTAAAATCCACCCTCCGGGTGCGATGCATCAAGCTCGATGGATGGCAAGAGCAATTATTTCCTTAAAAATGTTTTTGTTCAGATCGCAACTTACACTATCTGTCGAACATGAGAAGGCTTCAGAGACATTTCATTATTCATTGCAACTGTGTATGTGATACCATGGCTTAATTGCAGTGCAGCTGTAAAAGCACCCAAACAAGAGCTTTTTAAAATCGTACGAAAGGATTGACGAAACAGTTTCAGGAGCAGCCTTAAAGAAGTTCATACAGCACTTGTGGTATTTGTCAGAAGAATTTGTTGGAAATTCAAATGAAATTGTTCAGTCACTGAATGAAACGTATCTCATTGGTTAATTTCATGACGTAGCCGAAGTTACGGCACTAGTCGAAGTTGATTGGTCTATATGTATTTTGTTAACTTGTGTTTTTATTACAAGCAGTCGAATGAATGGCTGTCCGTGAGTGTGTAAGCTGCAAGAAAGCAGCATGTTTCTTTTAAGTAACTGTATTAAAGCTATTTTTTATTTTAAACTAACTGCCTGGTATCTGCGTTAACTCTTACAACATTACATTCACGACATGCCAACAGAATTGTCAGTTTTATCCCTTTTTGATGAGGATGTTGATGTACAAGTGAAATTGAAAATTGTAGCAAAGCTTGATCGCGAGTGTCTACACATGGAACGGAGATATATTCCTTCAGTGCATGAAGCAGCAGTCGAATTATTTTTTATGTTTTATTATTTCTATTATTATTATTTAGGAATGCTACACTTGTATTTGCACTTTAATTCTGTTACTACTCTATTTTAGATAAAACATCAGATGGTTTTGCTTCTTTTCTTTCAAAGACTTTTTCTATCGCCTTCATATGGAAACTTTTCTTCTTCAACCTGGGAAAATAAAGTCACATTTGGAAGTCAAACGGATCGTTATTGAGTTGAAAGCAGTTAATGACAGAGGTGTTAAATTAATGTAGTACTTTAACGGGTTATTAACTGTTGATTAAGAACAATAACGATTTGTTCTTCGTTGTGTCCAAGATCACCGCAAAATATAACCAGATTGCAAAAAATCCAAGTTAAGAAGAAAATATCCACACTAATTTTAAGTTCTGCAGCATCGAGCATATGAAAGTATTAATGTATATATGAGTTGGTGATTTATTAATTAAAATATTTAATTAATAATGCTGAGTATTTTATTTGTTCCAAATACATCATATCATCTATTGTAACTTTGAAAGTTCTGGCTCAGGTCGGCACGGGTTAATTTCACCCTACTGGACTCAAATATTACACGTGAGTTAATCTGATGAAAAGGAACAATTTTAGAGGACGGGCAAAAAAATTTCAGTAAAACTTTTTTTGACCCCAAATAAGGGACACTCTAATGTCTGTGCAATTAGGAACTGAGGGCACATTAAGAACAAAACAGTCTGACATGAAATAGTTCTCCATTTATCTTTGGAAAATTGATATTTCTCTGTGTTTCATTAAGTTCGAAAAAGTTTTGTGAGAATTTTTTTGCTTTAATATCTCTGTAAGTGATCGGACTGTCTGACAGTGATTATTGCAGCTGTGGTGGAATTGGCACGGCACTTCACTATGCCTCGGAGTTTACAGTGTCTTGGCATATGAGGAAGCCAGCGCCAAACTTCGAACAAGAATGGCTGAAAAGAGTCGCCAATAACCTCGTCTCCAGGCATAAAATTCGTGGGGTTGTCAAATTCATAAGCGAAAACAGAGATCTTTTCCGGCCTCCCTAGCCTTCAACTTTCCAGCGAGCTGAAATAGAAAGCTCAATTACCGGACATCCCCCCCCCCCCTTTCAAAAAAGAAGGGTATAACAACATCTAAAGAAAAGAAGACTATTGCGAACTAAATAGTGTAAAAGTGAAAATACCTGTGCTGTACATAGTTAAATATTTCTTTCTTTTTGGTTATTTTGTTTTTCTTTTTTTCTTAAATAAAATTCCCGTGCCTTGCCCATGAAACCGTTTAGTGACCGGTCTGGTCACGTGTACGGGGGTAAGAGACGGTTTCTGTTCTATAAGTGATCGGAGTTGAGTTTTTTAAAAAACCAAATTGAAACCACTGAATCCGCAAGAACAACTAAACAAATTACTGAATACTGATGCTTGATCCGAGAGAATACCGAATGGCTTTATTTTTCTCTCTTGTGATTAAAATGTTATTTTTCAGACGATTCTTCTATATCTATCTATCTATATCTATCTATACTTATAAAAGGCAATGTTTGTGTGTGTGTGTGTGTGTGTGTGTTTGTCGGCGATGTCCAGACGAATCTATCGCACTTACAGCCATGAAATTTGGTACACAGGTAGTCGTAATGGTGACTGAATGCACCTCGAAGCCGAAATTTAAAATTTTAATCTAGAATTTTTTTTATTTAATGTTTTGTGTTGTTTTGGTTGATTTTTCGCACTAATTTCTCAATAGAATGGTTTCAAATAATTGTACGACAAAAATAGATAGACCATCGGAAAGAGCACGCGATTTCCGTTCTAATGAAGTTAGTTTTGAATTTCTATCTTAAATTACTGAATTTTGAGAATTTTTTAAAAATCAGTCAGTTTTGCACCTAAATGTTGGTTCTGTTTTTAAATTTGTTGCATCCGACTTTCTAATAACACTATTATTTTCAATTTTTTTCAGCTTATAACTGCAACGGTTCTGTCGGATTTAAAACGAGAATGGTTAAAATATCTTTTTTAGTTTTTTTAAAATTAATTTTTTCCTGGTAGTTGAACGATATGTTTCCTCTAGCGAAGCTTCCGCCCACGACAGTCTCCGGAACGTTGCGGGCAATTTCATTGGCTGAAGGGCCAGGGTGACGTCATTACTTTCGCGTTCTGCGAGGAGATGATGTATTTACTCCATGACTTCGATTATTATTTTTAAGCGTATCTTAACTTATTTCTTTGGCTTTCATACTTTGCTCGCGGTGTAATAAATATCACATTGTAATTTTTTAACATTATTTGGATTTAACGGTACTCGGTCGAGAGGAAAAGGAGGCGGACCAACTCAATAATATATATATATTTCTGTTTTGATTTAGTTTTTAAAACTTTCATTGATGCAATTGTATGCGGGCTTTTTTTTATTTTGTTGAAATCCCGATTCCACGGGCAACGCCGTGCGCGTACTGCTAGTTGTGTATAAACCTAGAAGAGTGTGAGCGAACCTTTCATTTTGGGAGTGGCGATGAGTTCTAGATGCTTATCTAGATGTATGTCATGTCACTGAACTAAACTAAACGAACTACTTTGGAAGACACTTTTTGACGTTCGTCAAATCCTTATGAATATCCTCTGCGTGTTGATGCTTCATTATTTAAAATAAGGACAGGTGTTTTTTTTTTTGTGCCTAGTTATAGAGTATTTTGTATAAAATTGCGCTGTAATGGGTATTAAATCCTCCCGGAAAGATTAACAAGAATTATGAAAATTATTGTTGAGTTTTTTGGAAATTTGTCTTAGTTTAGGAGCCGATTGCTTCCATCTTTAGATTTTGTAGATCAGCAATTGAATGTAATATTTTCAAGAGGTCCTAATGTTTTATTTTAAGAGAGAAATTATGATATTTTTAATATTTCACGTTTGCTTGTTTTTAGATAACTTTTTTTTTTTACTTATAAAAAATTGGAGTTAACTCGTCGTATTTTAGAAAATAAATTTGATTTGCGAATTGAAATTATGTTTGTTCTTGTTTTGCAGGAGTTTGAAATTTAGCAGTGATTTTTTATAGCTGGTCTTTAAAAGACCTTCGTCGCCATACTTGATTATCTCGTTGTTCGACGGTATGGGATTTATGAAAGGATAATGTAATTTAATTTGTGTTTTAATCAAGAATACCAGTTTTTAATTGATGTAGTATTTTCTTTCACCGTAAATTTTATTGAAAAGTACCGTGAATTTTTGTAGCTTTCACCGTATATTTTGTTGATGGTTGTGCTTTCCGAATGACCTCATCTGAGTCAGCAGTCGGTAGTACCTGAGATGTTGTTCTCAAAACCCTGAGATGTCCAATAACATAGAATACTTTAAAAAAGAAAAATCTTGTGATATGAGGCTTATGTCTCTTTTAACTGAGAGTTTCAGTTATATAAAATCCACCAGGTTATCATATAATAACCATTAATCGAGAAACTTTTTATAATATTTTGTTAAAAAACTTCTGTTACTTCAGACGTTGTGGATTACGGGGAAAATGATTAAAAAATTTTTAGTTCTCATTCAAAATTTTAATATTTATTAAAAGAAAAACATTGAAAAAAATCTTAATTCTATTTTAAAATGCATATTTTGTTTTTTGGGGAAAAAAAGTGATCGGGGGGATATTTTGTTGACCTTAACAACAGTATGCTTTTTAGGGTTAAACTTGCAGTGAAATTTTTTTAAGTTGTATGAAGTTTTAATCTTTTCATAAATGAAAAATAAGACAATATTTGAAATGAAATGAAAATTTATGTATAAATTCTCACTTCATTTTTCTTGTTGCTGTAATTAAGTTAATTCTAATTTCTTAATTCAAGTTAATTCATGGCATGTACATTCAACTGAAATCAGAAAGGACCCAAAGAATGCAGATCTGTATAGTTTTTTTCTGTGCCATAATGCTGAATGCCAAAACAGCAGAAAGCTTGTTGCAAGGATCTGCAAAAGACTGTGAATAAGTTTATTCGTGCACTGTATAAATTTTGAGTGTGTTGTTTCAATTGTGTTAATTCTGCATAATTTTGAATACCGTGTCATTCTAAAGATAATTTTTACTCGTAAACTAAGTTTAAAAATAAATTTTGAACACCCATTGCAGATGTATTTTATAGCTTATTTTATATGCTTTGACTTACTTTTTGTGTTAAAAACTTAGATTTTCGACCCAGTTTCTCTAAATTTTTAATTTCATTAAAAAGATTTCAAACCATTTTCTATTTCCATGGATTAAGAGCTTGTCAGCTAAACACATTGGACGTGATTTTAAAAGTATTACATTCTTAGAATGCTCTAATGAATTTAAAAATTTCATTTAAAAAATAATATAAAAACCATTGTTCCCTGTCGCTGGAAGTAGTCCACAGCCAGAAGAGTTTCCGAAACAGGGTTAAAGAAGCGTTTAGTATGCGTAGCCTCTTGGCCTACAGAATAGCGTCTGGAATTTCAGTTGTGCGTCTTTGTTGTTCTAGGTGGTGTTTGTTGTCAGGCGTGGATAAGTTGCTACGAAGTGGTGTTTCCGAATGGCCTTGCTCGACTCCGTGGAACTATTATCTCCCTCCTTTTTAATGCAAGTGTGATTAACTTCAATTAGTAACGCTACATTGAGATCGGAAGTTTTGACATTTGTCTCGCTGTGCTCGCCAATGTATCTTATTTCAAGGTCCGTTGCTTAGTGTCTGTTTTGTTTTTCGCTTTCCTTTTTGGTTACCTATTTTCGTCCCCTAGTTTTTTCATGGGTGTCTTTAAGGCATTGGCCAATGTCAGAGATTTGGTGTTTACGGAAGGTGGTTGCTTTCAGTTTAGATGATCAAAAGTGATTCACTATTCGTCATCTGTTGCATCATCGAGTAAGGAGATCTTAGAGTCGTTGGGTCTATATTGCAGATCAAGTTTTTTTTGTAGGGGTGACTGTGTTGATCACCTTTCGCCTCTTGAGTTGTATATCTATTTTTTTGCCATATTCATTTGTTTTACTCAATTAATTTTGCATGAATTTGCTATCCAATCCCAGAGATTTTGGTGTTTACGGATTTCGCTTGATTTCAGTTTCGGTGATCAAGGGTGATTTACCACCATTCGTCAGCTGTTGCGTCATTGAGTAATCTAATGTGACTAAAATTGTCTTGGAGTCATTGGGTCTACATTGCAGGTTGAGTTTTTTGATAGGGGTTAATTACTGCTCTCAAGATTGTATATCTCCTTTCCTTTGCCGCATTCGTTTGTTTTACACAACTAGTTTTTATATGAATTTGTTTTCCGATCAAAGATATTTATGTTTCAGAATTCGGTTGATTTCAGTTAAGGTGAATCGTCAAGGAGAACGATTCGCCATTCATCAGCTGTTGCATTATTGAGTAATCTGATGTGACTAAAATTGTCTTGGAATCGTTGAGTTTATATTGCAATTTTGTGATAGGGGTGTCAATGTTAATAAATGCTCATCCCTAAATTGTATATATACTTTCTTTTCCTGTATTCATTTGTTTTACTCAATTAGTTTTGCATTAATTTAGTTTCTGATAAAATATACATTTTGGTGTTTCAGAATTCGGTTGATTTCAGTTCCGGTGATCAAAAGTGATTCACCACCATTCGTCAGTTGCTTCATCATTGAGTAACCTAATGTGATTAAAATTGTCTTGGAGCCGTTGAGTCTACGTTACGAATCGGGTTCTTTTTATAGGGGTGACTCTATTAATCACCGTACATCTTTAAATTATCTGCATTCTTTTGCTGTATTCATTTGTTTTACTGAGTTAGCTTTGTGCGAATTTGTTTTAAAGAAATTGAAAGACAGAATGCAAGTATTTGAAGTACCTGCAAGTCTTTGCAGATTATTGTGAATCAGGTAATACTAGAATTCAATCATTTGAAGTACCTTGTTAGTAGATTATTGTGATTTAGGTGATAAATACTAGAATTCAAGCATTTGAAGTTCTTTGTAAGCCTGTAGATTTTTGTGAATTACGTAAATATTTCATCACAAGTTAAATGTTTTAAAATTAATTAATTTAATTTTCAAGTAGTTGCAAAGGTTAACTTTGTTAGATTCATTTAATAACATAACCGATTCAATAAATTTTCGAATTCCGTTTTTCTATTTCCACTCCTTTAAAAAAAAAAAAAAGGTTCTTTTCAAAAGAGAGCACTGTAAACTTTAAAGCTGTCTTGGAAATTTTTAGTCATAGAATCGCGTCACTTCCTCGAACAGGATATGCGATCGCGTTCGGATATTACCTCTTTCGTCGTTTCCGGTCACACTTTTTTCTGTCAGTAAAAATTACATCATTCTTATATCAAAGAATTTGTGACAATTTCTTGCGATTGACATATTTTTAGATGATAGCGGAATGTAAATATTTTTAAATAACGCAGTTGGGATATTATTCACGGTGCTAAGTTTTTGGGGTGGTGGGTGTGGGAACTTGGCTACAGTAATCCCTAGAAAGGGAAAAGTAGAACTCATCCCTACCCCCGAAGGGATTCACCTTCAGATTCCTGCTGACCCTACCCCCAAACGGGTGTAGATTTCGATCATAAAAGGACAAACCGGATTATCATTGAATTGGGATATAAAATCACACGCACGAAAAACCATTCCACACTTAAAAATAGTGACTTTAATTGTGATTCTCAACAATAGTAGGATTTATTTCCTTCCTTATCTCGTATACGAAGTATATAAAGAGAAAAAATATTGTAAATGCCAAAAGATCCGATCTTGAGATTTTGATAAATTTCCTTTAAAAAAAAAAAACATTATTGAATTATGTGTTTGTGTTGTCCGTCTGTGTGTATGTGAATGTGTTAACTCGAAAACGTAACAAGCTAGATTTGGTTTGAAGTCATTAAACCAAAATGTTAGGTTAAATTTTGAACCAGATCCGTGAATGGGAGAATTGTCTGTCTGTCCGTGTGTCTGTGGACACAATAACTCCTAAACGCAGCAAGCTAGATGAATGAAATTGACTGTAGTTTTAACATCAAAATTGTAGGCTTGTATAAAATTTTCAACCAAATTTGTCCACAGGAAGATTGTTTATTTGTCTGTCTATCTTGGTGTACGTGAACTCTAGTACAGTAAAACACCGTTTATAAGTCTTTCAAGGGCCTAACATAAAACAACGTATAAATGAAATAACATCAATCGAAACGAAGTACTTTATCATTACAAAGGATAGGAATGAATCGGGACTGTGATGAAGGGCGTATAAATGAGAAACTTATAAACGGTGCTTTATTGTAACTCGAAAAACGCTGAAGTCTTGATGGAGGAAATTTAGCTTACGGACTTTTCATCATAATTTTAGACATGCATGGAATATTGGGCTAAATATGTCAACGGGAAGGGTACTTTTTTTTCGATACCCAATTTGCCCATTCGATACCCATGTTATGAAAGTAAATATAACAGCACCATATTAACTAACAATACTTTGGCATGCGCGTTATCATTAACGTAGAGCGGGATTGTTCTATGTTAGATACAGGTAAATAAATTTGAAATTTTATTTATTTGCATGGACATTGCGATTCTGTCTAGTAAAAATATAAAATACATTTAATTTTGTTCACATTATTTTAGCTATCATTATAAATGAATTTAAAAAATATTGTGGAGATAATAGCTCGGTTGTAAAACTGGTATAATGGATTGAACAATTTCCCCCCCTTCACATCAGTTTTACCAGGCAGATTCTTTTTTTAGCTATAAATTAAAGCGGGGGGGGGGGCAATCTTAATACGTTTCGTGTAAATTAATTTTTTTTGTATTTGGTTAATACTTTATTTTCTTATTTAATTTTGGAGTCTCGAATTATCTTTTTTAAAATCTGAAGAGATCTCACGAGTGAAGCAAGTTCTGCGAGCCATTGGTCTTTACACACAAAAATCACTGAAGCAGCACTTGTGTTTGCCGAAACACTTGAAACTAAACGTTAATAAACGAAGAAAAAATTATTTGTAAATTTTAACTATCGATGAGTATAAAAACCCCCCGGCAGTATGAGATGTAAAGGTATAAAACATATGGATAGATGAAGTAACTTCTAAATTCTGAAGGCATGCACAATTCTCACATTATTGTGGTGTAGGAGAATGGAGTAACAGCTCAAGTATCGTCCTCGTCATTTGACTACGATTCGAAATTACGGAATCCATTCTAGTAGATTATTTGCAATTCAGAAATGAAACGAAAGATCAGATTTCAACCAGAGGGAGTGGTCTCCCCTAAACTTTCTCGTATACTTTCCCAAAAAGGTTCTGTTTCCCTTCCCCCGCGTGGATAAAAAAATTCGAACCTACTGTAACCCAGAATCCAATGACTAGCAGAAGGTTTCTCATTGTAGATTATAGTGATTGTAAAATATTTACGTAAAGAATCAAATTCAAAGAGATGCGTAGCGATTAGATGCGAACCGATTTCCCACTCCTACCGTCTCAAGGACAAAGTGGCGTAATCCTTCCTCTATAATCAATACATTGAACAATGATGTATGCGCTGCAAAATGTTTAATACAGTTCAAATTCTTTAAGAGGGTAATTCCTTCATAACATGTTTGATAAAGATCAATTATGAAAGCACAATCAAAATTAAATAGGATGTATAGAACTATCATAGCATACTTATAGAAAAATATAGTTCATACAAGCTAGAATGATAAAAGACGCCAAATAAACTTCCGTCGCGAGTTAACCAAAGTTAGAATCACGCGTGGTTTGAACGATCAAAACAAATAAAATCCCCTGTGCATTTTTTTGCGCAACAGGACCTGGCGAGACGCCCTAAAAATTTTTTGCTTCCTCACAAAACTTCGCCGCCAGAATTGGTTTTTGGCAAACTGCCAAGTTTTCGGAGTGTCCCTTCTTTGCACAGGTATTGCACCAGAACGCATGCGCATGGAGTTGAACAAGTATGCGATTATACAGACGGACAGACAGTCAGCCCGTTGACGGATTTGGCCCAAAATTTTATACGAACCTACATTCATGACGATAAAACTGTGTGCCAAATTTTATCCGTCTAGCTTTTCAAGTTTTTGAGTTATAGTGTTCACATGACTTCGGACATACAGACAGGCAGACTTCCCGCTGACGGATTTTGTCCAAAATTTGTTAGAAACCTACAAATTATGTTTAAAGACCACATACCAAATTTCATCCCCGTAGCTCTAATAATTTTCGAGTTATCGTGTTCAGACAGACATAAGTCCAAAATTGTGTTTTTCGGAATCAGGAAGGTCTAAAACGTGAAGATTCGTCAAAATATCGAGTTCGAATTTTTTGACGATTACAATACTTTCTCTTTGTATACGAGAAAGTAAAAATTGCTCCCAGTGAATGGCTGTATTATACGGTGTTCGTTATTCGCATTATTTGTTAACCCCTTAACAGTGATGCCCGCGCTCAGTTTGTGCATCGAAACTATGACATTTTGACACTTAAAATCTAAAATTAAGTCATTCATAGACGATACAGAAATGGACATGTAGTTGAATCAATACGATAACACATTCCCGAAAGAGAAGGGGGGCCATCTAATTAGACTGTGCAGAAAACCACACTGTTAAGGGGTTAACCACTCATCGATTTGTAGGGGGCGGGGTAATCGATTGTATGCAATTGTCGGATTCTTGTTCCAGAAACCGTTCAGAGATGTATGACAGTTGCAGATACTTCTAACATTTGAGTGCCGTTCTCACCTGTTCGCCTGGCGAGTTCGCTGCTGTATCAGGCCATTCCACCTCACTTTCATCTACTGATCCGTTCTGTGATGAGCCAACAGATGGCAATGAGATATGTGAAAGTATTCGTTGTGCGATTTGTTCGCACCCCACTGTGCATTACTTTTAAGACGACTTCCTTGTCCGAACTCTTTGTAAGCCCTCCCCAACCCCTTCCAGTTTCATCTTTGTTCTCCTGTATATTCGCCGATAATGCCATTATGCAGTTAATTTTTCGAAACCACTCTTTGTGAGTGATTGCTAATATTATGTCCAATTGTGCCTGCACTGCCGTGGCCCTCGGGAATGAGAATACGAGGAATGGGTGGCAGGTTACAAAAAAATATCGTGATTATCCCTCCTTCGAACAAGTAAGAAAGGGTCAACGAGTGTAGTTTTCTTAGCATTTTTTATCTTACCACGGATAAAATTTTGGCCAATGAATAGAAATGTTGGCGGAGCTTAGGTTTTGTCAAGACAAGTGTAAGAAACTGTGCCAAACTTTGCGAATGATACGTCGATAAATGAGAATTCTTTGTTAAAAGCTTGTAATTAAAAATCGGTTTCGACTGTGGCGTTTGTTTTACTAGGTTATATGGTTGTTGTTTGTGCAGTGCACTTGCGTTTTTGTTGTGGTTTCTTTTGTGGTCATGTTTTGTTTTTAAACGAAAATTCAGCAGCGTTAAAATCCTGTTGTCTTAATTAAGTAATTTCTTTCCAAAGTTCTTTCATAACTGTAATAGTGTGTAAAACGTTTAGCTGGTGAAAAATGTAACTATTGTTTCATAAAATTGTATGGAATCTAATTATTTGCATTTCTTTTTGAAAACCATAGTGCGTATAATTTTCTTGTAATGGATGTTTCCTGATTCTATGGTTGTTTATTTTAAAAAATCGCACATTGTTATAAAATTGTTATCCTGTTTTGTTTAGATAAGGCACAAGAAATTACGTGATTATATATAACAATTATTAACAGTACTCATAAATTTTCTACATGGTATTGTTGATAATTTTTATTCAAATTAAAAAAAAAATTACACGTTTGTGATTAATACAACTTTAAAAAATTGATTTGAGGAAGAAACTGGTAAACAACTTTTAGCAATTCGGCCAAATTGTTTGATTTCTTGAATCAGATAGTTCTTAATATGCCCGCGTTTGGGCTTTCACCGAATGTTTCCTTTTCGGAAACTTGAAAAAAAAATCGGAATATGTATATATAAAATGTATTCGTTGTAGTAGTCGTTAAATAAAAAACAGGCCGAGTTATATTCTAATTTTCTTTTTATTATCGGAGAGTGACGGAATGTACGTACATTTCAGTTGAAGTTTTTAAGCCAAAAGAGAATAGAAAATCCCTGCTTTTTCTGAGGTAGGGATTTAACAGATAGACACGTGATCAAAGTGAAGGGAATATTGGGTATTTTTAATAAGTTACGTAGGCGTTTCAGGGAAAAAAGTCTGGTGCCAAAGAGACGTCGTCATGATTTTCTGTCGGCACGTGAAAGCGGTTAAGTATTCTTTTAGTAATAAATATGCCAAAATGAGAGATTTAATTTACCTCCAGCGCGGTAAAAGACCGAAACTGGAGTTTTAGAAAAGCGATTTTGGAATACATTAAGATTTTAAAATATATAATATTAGAATTTGGAATAAAATTAAGTGAGATTATTACATTATATATATATGAAATGTATTCGTTATTGTAGTCGTTAAATAAATACAAGCCGAGTTTTTCTAATTTCATTTTATTATGGGAGAGTGACGAAATGTACATACATCATCGTTTAAGTTTCATGCCAAAAAGAACAGAAGATCCCTACTTTTTCTCAGGTAGGGATTTAACAGATAGACATGTGATCAAAGTGAAGGGAATAATAGCTATTTTTAGTATATTACGTAAGTGTTTAAGGGAAAATGCATGGCGGCATAAGTCGCTGAATATAACTGATTTCGCGAGTTGTGTGCGCGTGGAAACGACTAAAATATTCTTTTAGTAATAAATACGTCAAAACGCGAGATTTAATATACCTCCAGCGCGGGAAATGGAGCGAAACTGGAGTTATTAAGACTTTAAAATATATAATATTAGAATTTGAAATAAAATTAAGCGAGATTATTACAATTTCCCCCATCCGCAAGACGCGTGTGTGCGCCAGGGCAATTGACACAACAACCGTATCTTACAGGGATGCCCAAATAAGAAATTAAAATTTAAAATAGAATTCTTATAAAATTTTTCCCTTCACTTTATCATAAACATGAAAATAATTTCAAATGTACTTTATAACAACATTAATATGAACAAATGTAAACTCTTATACTTCCTGTAAAAGTTTTTGAGGATTCTTGGTACCTGTAAAAACTCTAAATATAAACAAATAAAAAACATTGATATATAATTCTAAAATATAAATTGTTCTAATTTTCCATTTCCTTAGAAACTCAGAAATCTTAAAATGTCTCCAGAATTTTTTTCTTTTCTTTTTTAGAAATTTAAATGTTCTTAAGTGTCGTGTGGTAGTATGGCAATTAAAAATTTACGACTTAATTTATTTTTTATAAAGTGAAGAATTTTCTGTTTACGGAGAAAGATACGATGAGACATTATAGCCTGCAGAGCTGAGCATTTTTTATTTTGATGGTCAAATTCTGTGCTAATCCACATCACAAAATCTTCCAAGAAAATAATTTTTTCTTTTTAACAACCTAACTACACTCTCAATCTGTTATAGCAGTCGATAGAATACAAAATTGATCTCCCGAGGCCTCAGAATGGAGGGAGTTGGTGTTATTATTTATTTATTTTTTCTTTTGTTCATTATTTATTTTTCTCTGTGTAGTAATATTTGTTTTATTTAGTTTTCTTTTAAGTCATGTAATATAAATTATTTGCCATATTCCAACAACACATTTAAATCTAATTTTAAACAAAATTAATTTATGAAGTAATTAAAATTTATGTGAATTATAAAATTTAAAGTACTTTAAAGTAAGTTTACTTTTTAAACGTTTAAGGCCATTTTTTTTAAGTAGCATTTCCTAATATAACCATAATCGAAAAATGTTATTTTCAGATTAGCATGGTATTTCATTTCAAAATATAAGAGATGCACAAAAACAAACTATGTATAAATAAATCAAATCTATGAATAAATCAAATTTGCAACTTAAACTTTGCAAAGTAATACTCAAAATTTTTAAGTGAATATTTCTTATTCTTAATGGAACCTTTTATACCTCAACATTTATTATAGCATTGATATCAGCAAAATAAATTTCAAAACCAAAACAAGAATACTTTCTCTTTTTAAATTAATGTCAAAAATTATTATATCAAATGAAACATGATTGAAAACATATTAAAACCAAACTTTTAAAATTAATATTTCTTTGTAAAATATCTTATATTCAACATTAATACCTTAAATTTCAAAATTTAATATGGACAATGCAACTTTTGTTTCAAATCACAAACACTTTAAATTTTTTCAAATGCAATTTCATATCAATTTATGATCAATCACAAAATATAAATCAATACAGAACAACACCAAATAAAATATTTTTTTCAAATATAAACTTAAAATCAATTAATAATCAAAAGGGAAGAATTTAAACAATTATCGATAAAAGTTATATTTTTTTGGTGCACCACGTCGAGGAATTTTAGCATAGATTTGTAGATATTATTTGAAAAGATGCACTTGTACACAAAACTTTCCTTGATATTATCTGTAGCCGATAGTACACTGGTTGAAGATAAAATGGTTCCTGTAGAAGGAATAAAAAATTTTTTTTGATGAATTCTTAACGCACAAACACTTTTCCCGTACGCTGGCCATCGAACATTTGCTTTGCGCTGAAGAAGCTCAGGCTTCGCTTTAACTCTAGACAGGCGATAAATTTGGCACATTCTTCTGGAGTAGAGAATCGATTACAGCTAAATCACTTTGTATAACAAATGTGGCGGAGGATTTGACTTTGCATTACGGAATTTTATTGCTGGCAGCTGGATTTCAGAATATCAGGGACGAGACATCAGGAAAAGTACACAGAATCTGGTGTTGATTTTTCAGGAGGCACTATTAGAAGTTCCGATAAATTTGTAGCTATTTTTGCAGCCATTTTTTGTTATTTCCCGTCACTCTCCATTACGTTGTTTCGTTTTTAATTTTTACATTTTAAATTTTTTTTCGCCTTGCAGTAATTTCCTGTCGACTTTTAAAATGCATTCGTTATTGTAGTCGTTAAATAAATACAATCCGAGTTTTTCTAATTTCATTTTATTATGGGAGAGTGACGAAATGTACATACATCATCGTTTAAGTTTCATGCCAAAAAGAACAGATGATCCCCGCTTTTTCTCAGGTAGGGATTTAACAGATAGACATGAAGTGAAGGGAATAATAGCTATTTTTAGTATATTACGTAAGTGTTTAAGGGAAAATGCATGGCGGCAATAAGTCGCTGAATATAACTGATTTCGCGAGTTGTGTGCGCGTGGAAACGATTAAAATATTCTTTTAGTAATAAATATGTCAAAACGCGAGATTTAATATACCTCCAGAACGAAACTGGAGTTTAAGAAAAGTGATTTTGGAATACGTTAAGACTTTAAAATATATAATATTAGAATTTGAAATAAAATTAAGCGAGATTATTACATATATATAATTATTTCGTTGTTGTAGTCGTATTTTATAGTAGTCGTAACTATTTTTTATTTATTATGGGAGAGTGGCGGAATATACGTACATGGGTCGTTTTCGAAAAGTTTGGGAAAACACTGTCCGTTCTCTTCTAGGTCTTATAGTTATTTTAAGATTTAATAAAATTGAAAATGCATTAGCACTCTTATTTATATAATTATTTTCAACATAGTGTTTCAAAAATTTAATTTCCTCAAGTTTCTTAACACTAATAAAAAAATAAAGCAGGAAGAGTGAGATTTTTTGCTGTCCGTTTAAGTAATTTAAATTATTTATGTAAATAAATTAGGTTGACATATTCTACAACAAATTATCTAACAAAAAATTGTATTAAGAGAACGAAAACCTTATTTGCATATATAAATATTCAGCTTTCAGTCTGTCCTTGAGCTGCATCATGAGTGTTACTTTTTTTTGTTTTGTTTATTCACAGTAGGAAGTGCCGC